>PVJA010000498.1:7716-169511 GCA_004027025.1 Myocastor coypus
CCCCCCCCCCCCCCCCCCCCCCCCCCCCCCGTTCTTTGCCTTGCTTTGGTACTGAGCCAAGGAGGGAGAGCGTTCTGTAAAGAGCTATTGGCAGCGAACTCAGCAATCCCCGCCCCCGCACCAGCCTCCCTCTTTTTTAATGTCTTATTTCTCTTTCTTTGTCAAGCATCTGTTATCAGAAATGGAGCTTGTTAGCCAGCAATTGAAGGTACAGGAGGGAGTAAGAATAAAAGGGGAACAGAGAGTAGGAACCCCAGGACAGGAAAGCCAGCCCTGGAATGTTCACATCTGATCCTCTTTGCAATTTTTTTTTTTTTTTTTTTTTTTTTTTTCTGGCCTGTTTCAACTTGTCTGTGAACCATATGAAAGTCAGAACAGAAACTTCCATTTTTAGAACTCGAACGCTTTTTCATGTTCGTACACACACCAACCGAAACAGTCAAGGCCACAGGATGTCACCGAAACATAAGTATCTCATCGACTCTGAAAAGGCAACAACACAAATGCACTGGAACAAAATGCACAGCTGGGTCCTGGTCCTCCCTCAGTCCTCCCGCCTCCTGCTCCGTTTTATTGCATCGCAGGAAGAGACGCGTCCTGTGTTTCCTCCTCAGGTTGAAGTAATTAAAACAATATTGGAGCTCTGTGAAATTTTATTTGGAAATACACACGCTTTGTTCCCTGCAAGGCTGCCTGGCGTGCACAGTCTGTTTGTCTGGTTTGGCATCTTTATTCAAGCGAAGTGCTTTTCCCCACTGAGGCTGAAATCTTCTTGTTGTTTCCTATTGCAACACTGAAGACGCACAGAAGAACAAGAAAATCAAAGTCCCTCCCAGCCCCCAACAAAGGACTGAGCAATGACTTTTAAGAGAAAAGGATAAGTCCATTGGCTGTGTCGCTGTGTCGCTGTGTCCCTGTGTCCTTGCAGTGAGCCTGGAGCAAGACCTCTTCCTTTTTCACTCTGCCAGTTAGAGGAATCTATTTTCTGCGGCAGCTACCTGTGCAGTCACCAGTGACCCCCAGCCCGCCAAGCTCCGGTGACTTCCCACCGCCTGAGAACAGCTCCTGCTCCAACAGATGTACTGCGAGCGGAAGACAGATCCACAGCACGGGGAAAAGCAGCCTGTCTACATATGTCATTTTAGAGCTTCGCGCAGAGATTTTACTGCTTTCTTCACACCCTCACACTTACATAAATACACCCACACGGCACGGGCAAGCTCCCCAGACTCCCGAGCATTTCTCTTCCATTAGGAGACATTTTAAAACAAATTAGCACCCTCCCCAAAAGCCTATTGGCCTGAATGTGTTTATTACTTTGTTTGCTGTTTTAAAAACTCCTCCTAATGGTTTACAACAAGACCGGAGTTCGTGTAGAATTAAGCACACCCTGTTCTGGTGAGGAATATACACACATCTGACAAAGACTTACATCTTTCCTTCCTCTTTCCCCTCTTGACACAGTGCCTGGTCACACATAAATGTACTTTTTTCTTTTGACAGAGTAATAAAAATCTCATTATCTTTGAATAGGCAGCAATTTCGTTATCTAATCTTTTTGCCAAAAGGTTAGTTAATTAATCAGAAACAAATCCTGATTATTATTTCAATGGAATTAGAAAGACAAATCACCGAAGCACGGCTACCCAGGGCCGGCCTGTGGCCTCACCTGCTCATTGCCATGCAGGCCCCATGGCTGTTGGGCTCCTCAGAGCACACAGGCTTGGCATGGCCAGCCCACCGCTGCTCTAATGCCCGTGATCCCATTACCTCACTGAATCCGTTACCAGGGTAACTGTTAAATTGCGGTGAAAGGCATGGTAATAAAGTAACCTGTCACATTGGCAATAAAAGGAGCAGAATTTTCCTGTTCACTGAACTTTGCAGCTCATCAATACTGACTTGATGGAGAAATTCACCACGACTGCCAGGTCAGCCGCGGGAATCTTTCCATAAGACTTCTGAAATGCAAAGGGAAGTTCACGTAAACACAGGGAACAGGGAGTCAGCAGCCGCGTTCTTGGCTGCGTGGAGAGAAGGCGCCTCTTTTCTGTGGAAGGTTTATGGGAGCTCGAAGAATGTCAAACTGTTTCCTTTGTTGTTGTTTCTAATTTAAACCATGGTAGATACAAAGAACCTTTGCTAGTGAAAGACAGCTGTGATTCATTCAACTCTGAGAAACAAAGCACAAGGGGAAAATTTCCTTGCTCCTAAAGTCTGTCTTTTTCAGATTCTATCTTATTGGCTGTTTTCATTAAAAGATCGCAGTACTTAAAAAATGATTTGGACCTGAAAAACAAAATGAATGGTAAGGCTCAGCTTCTGCCAGCAAAACGAGAGGAAAACAAACCCACCTCCCCCATTGCACCCCAACAAGCCCCATTAGTTGTAGGTAGGTGCAAAGTGATGAATGCGTGCCAAAGATGTGGCATGGCTGAGTCCCCCGATCCTGGAACTGCCCTTCAGTAATTTCTGTGTCATGGATTCTGACAGTGACATTACCAAGTGTGAGATTTGCTACAATTAATTAAGGTTCTTTGAGGTAAGAAATTTGAATATCCAAATACTCTCAGCACAAAACTAACGAATAAGAAGAGAAAAACCCATTTGCCTCAATTACACGTTGCAGCCAGACCTATGCACATATATGGATAGTGGGGTGTATCTATCTAGTTCTCATTATTAGGCATTTGCAGACTGCATGCTTTTGACTCCATTTGGTGCTATCATTAATTAGGTGGCATTAACCTTAGAATACTTTGGAACTCCCCGATTGGAATAACTTCAGGCCTGCTCCTTTTCCTGCCTCCCTCTCTCCCTCCCCCCTCCCTTCCTTCCTCCCTCCTTTTCACTTGCAAATGCTTACAGCTTCTTGTTAAAAAGCCCACAGTATTTCTCTGAGCAGCCTGCTGCAGAAAGGAACCATTCCTGCAATGGTCACTGTACCCTGTGAGCAGAGGTGCTCCAAGCAGGCGCTCAGCACAGGGTAACTGCAGAGTGCCACTGGTGGTTACAGTGGACAGGGCCTTCCAGTGGCATATTAGACACCATGCTGCTTTTATGAATGAGGTAACAGCATGCTATTCAAAGAAACGTGAGCAGCTTGCCTCTCAGCTCAGTTGTTTAGCACCAGCATGGGAAAGCCCAGTATGGCACAAGGGACTGAGGTTTGATTCCCAGCTGCACGTGCCAGCCACACATGCCCTGATGGCATGATGGCAGCCTGAGCCAGCCTCCCCCCCACCAAAAAAAGAGTATCGGGGCTTTCAGGTTAGCTCAGTGGTTTAAGTGCCTGTGCAGCAATCCCAGTCAGGCACAGGAGACAGCAGTTCAATCTCCACAACCACTGTTAAGGCAGCCTGAGCCAGCCAAAACAAAACAAAACAAAACAAAATCTCAAAGAAAAATGAAGGAATTCCTTGTCAGAATCAAGAAAACGAAGGATATGGCATCATGCTATTTATATTCCTCTAAAATATTGAAATTATTTTTTATTTCCCTGAAAACAATTGTCAAACGTGAGCTTACAACACACACACATGCACACATGTGCACACAATGTGATTGTGACATTGATATTTCATTGCTGATATTTAAAGCATTGGTCATAAATGTACTGTTCCTTTTTTTTTTTTTTTTTTCTTTTTAGTACCAGGGATGGAATTTGACCTTGTGCTTGCCAGACAGGGATATGTACAAGTTCCACTTTCACATTCTGTGCAGGTTCCTCCATAGAAGAGAAGCAGGCAGAATGGCAGAGGCAGCTCCTTAGGACCAACTCCAGTCAGTAGGATGTGTTGCCGTCCTGGGAGGGATTTGCAGGTGTGAGAGCAGCGTCCTAACTGGCGCAAGCTAAGTTTAGAGCAATAACTAGCATGGAATGTCACAAAAGCACTGTGAGGCCACAGACTGGGGGCTCTCAATAGCCATGAGGGTGAGGAGTGACATAAACGTGTGAAGAGGGCGGGCGGAGAGCAAATGGAGCACGTGATTCTACGTCCCATGGAGCAATGATCTCCTCTCTGCGGAGGGGCTGTTAGTTAACTGCCTTCCCAACCTCCTAGGTGGCTGTGGGCAATCCATCTTCACTACATGGTCTGACTTTTCAGTGCAGCCTGCAAGCAAGAAATTTTATTAGGAATTTCAACTTTTTAATTTTGTTTTCCTTAAAAATTTCAATTTTTGAAGTTCAATTATATCACTTTCCCAAGGCTGACTTAAAAACATGCCACAGAGCAGGTGGCTTACACAGCAGAAACTGTTTTCTCCAAGTTTGGAAGGCTGACCACCTGAGATCAAGGTGTCATCAGACTAGTTCTTCAGAAGCATCTTCTCTCTGACTGAAAATGTCTGCCTTCTTGCTCTGTCTTTATGTGGTGTTTCTTCTGTGTCTGTGCCCTAATTTCTTACCATAAATGGACACCGGTCATATGAATGAACTTATAACTTCAGTGACTCTTTGGAGAGCCTATCTTTAAACAGAGTTGTGTTCCAAGGCAATAGCAATGCTATGGGGATTGCACGGTGAAAGGCAGAGTTGCGAGTACTTTCAATATATTAACTTATTGAATCTCACAGAATATTTATAAAGTGGATTTTATTGCTATTCTTAATTCACAGCCTGGACATTGCAATGACTTGAGTACATTTTGTCCTTTCTGACGCTTATATTATAGGTTAACCCCCCTGTGAGGTATTAGAATAGAAATTCAATCTGGATGTACAATTTAGAGTTAGGCCCTGGGAAGTCATTGGGAGTCAATGAGATTATCAAGATGTGGTCCCATTATTGAATGCCGGTGGCTTTAAAAGGAGAGGAGGAGAGAGGGAAAGGAAGAAGACACAGAGAAGATTGGCAGAGTGAAATGGAAGAAGAGGAAAAAGAAGAAGGAGGAGAAAGAGAGTGAGAGGAGGTCTTATACATCTCCACACATATGTGTACATATTCTGTCTATATTGATGCAATACCTTCAGCTGCTTTGGAGTCTGCCAATAAAAATGTAGCTCTACAACCTTAGATCGGACCTTGGGCTAAAGTGATTTGTCTCTTTATACCCCATCTTTGACATTTTCCTATTACAACAGTAAATGGACTAATATAGGAAATTGGTCTTAAGAAGTGTGGCTCTGGCTAATACTGTATGCCTGAACATGTGGGAGCAACTTTAGAAGTGAGTAATCAAACAAAATTAAAAGAATTTTGAGGAGCAAGCCAGAAAAGAATTCCTAGGATGCTGTCAGAAGAATGTCATGGTGCAAGCTTAAAAGATGAGGCCACTTAGGAAATTAAGATAAAGAGACAGAAATCAGGATTCTATTGGAATTTGGCAAAGGCCATCTTTGCTACAACATTGCAAAGAACTTTGATGTTTTGCATCTATGCTCCAGAGTTTATGGAAGGAAAAGTTTAAGAATGAGGTTTAGTTTATTTGGCAGAAGAAATTTAACAGAAAAGCGTTCAGACACAGCAAGGTTGTTGCATAATTTGGGTCGGATTTATGGTGAGATGTAAGAGAAAAAGGAGATTGGGAGTGTGAGATTTGGATAATTCAAAGGCTGGTCAGAGAAAAATATGTATGGATCTGTCTGAGCATCACTTTCCACTGAAGAGCTTGGTATCGATAAGAAGATCCCCACTGGCTGTGCTAGGATAGGGGACAGGGCACAGAGCCCATTTCTGGTCTGTGGATCCTCTTCTCCCATCAGATACTCAGAGGTCTAGAAAGGCAGAATTATTTCAAAGAACCCCAGGGTTCTCTCTGCAGACTTATTGCCAAAATGCAACGTGAGATCCTACTTGTTTTCTGGTGAAAAATTATACAGCTATGGTCATATTTCAAGCTAAGTCAGAAGCTACTCTTGCCAGTGGTGAACTTTAGTGTTGTTCAGGGACATGGGTTCTGCAGACATGCAGAATGGAAGAGTTGTGGGGGCTGACTCTTTCAAGGTACAAAGGGAAGTGTGAAAGATCAGTCAGAAGTTTGTCACAGGGTCTGAGCGCCTACAGCAAGTCTCCAGTGCGGTGATGCCTAGCAGAGCTGTGAGAAGGGAGCAGCACTGAGGGCTCAGAAAGGTGGAGAAAGCAGCAAGCTACAGCTGCCAGCGCAAAGCATTTAAAGCCAGACCAAAAGAGTAATCATGTAACTCGTGGCCCCCAACGACCCTAGGCTGAGCATCCAGGCTCTGCAGGGCAGACTTCTCTCAGAAGCATACTGTACAGAACTTTGGACTTGAAATTTTATGGTGCGCCTTGTTAGATTTTAGGCCAATCACTTGTTTTTACTTGCCAACTTTTCCCTTAAGCAATAGGAAGGCTCACACTGTACCCTGTTCTCCATTTCATCTTCCAAATCTGTAATTTCTTTTTAAATAGGGTCTGAGAGCTAAATGACTTTTCCTGGAGTCTCAGGTGAGACTTCAGACTTAGGTGTTTGAGTGAAGCGTCTGTGAGTTAAGATTTTGGGCCCGTGTGGATGGAATGAAGACACTTTGCACTATGAGATGGACATGGGCTTTGGGCGCCAGGGTAACACCATGTTTGGTAAGGTTCGGCGGTGTCTTCCCAGTATTCATCTGTTGGAAGCTGAATCACTGGGGACACCAGTGGTTGTGCTTCAGCAACACTGTCAAGTGCAGCCAAGTGGGGGTTGGGCCACTGGAGGTCCCCTGGGCAGGGGTTAAGGTAGCTCTCCCACAATCCTGAGCTGGTACTGCTGTCATGCTCTTAAACTCTCAGAACAGCGAGGTAAAGGATTTTTTTTTCATTTTGTTATAGTAATGAAAAACTGACCGACACTGCTATAGTCATAAATCTCGGATGCCCCCAAGGATCACATATTGAAGGCTTAGCTCTGAGCTTGTAGCACCATTAGGATGTAGTGAAACATTCAGGATATGGGGTCCAGACAACTATTAGGTCCTTCGGGGAGTGACCTTGGAAAGGATGTCAAAACTCCAGTCCCTTCCCCCCACCTCTCTTTGATTCCTGGATACCATGAGGTGCATACTCCTTTTCCACCATGTACCTCTGCCACGATGTACTGTCCCACCGTGACCCAAAGCAGCCGAGCCAAGAAGCCCTGGGTGGAACTGTAAAACAAAGAGGCAAAAGCAATCTTCCTCTTTAAATTGATTATCATGGGTGTTTTTTTCACAGTAATGCAAAGCTGACTAACACAAATATATATATATATATATATATATATATATATATATATATATATGCATTCAGAGATTAAATAATTCAAATATGAAATATCTGGTAAAATTAAAATGAAATCCCAGTCCTACCCAGTTTATCAATGGTTCACAGTTTTCATGCTCTGAAAATGCCCTACTATGACCTAGGGCCATCTGAATAGAAGGCACTTATCCAACAAGAGTCAGAGTCTTGTAATTTCCAGTTATAAAAATTACCTGCATAAGGTCAAGTTTATATAGTGTTCTATGGTTGTATCTTATTACATTATCAACCAGTCAGGTCTATTGCTGGTTCAACTGGGTTTAAAATAATAAAATACATTTTTCATTTTCTAGAGAAGACTCAGGACTACAGAGAAGCAAAACTTTTTACTGAAAATATATAAATAATAATCGCTGGGTTTCTAGGATATTTACTAAAACAAAGTTAAAAAATTTTCTTAACCCTAAACTTTATGTTTACTTTGCTCAGTATTGCTGCTGAATGTTCCCTTTATTAGCATTAATAATAGAATTGAAAAAGAAGCCTTAATCTACTATTCAGGCCCTTGAAGAAAAATATAGATCATGTCCTATATCATATCCTATATAGAAGCTAGGTTCTTAGAAAACCAGAGCTGTAAGACTCAGAGATAGCCCAAACAGTACAGGTTTGCCCAGTAGCTGTACATGAAAGATCAGAATTTTGTGATGAAGTGGTTGGTATTTCACAACAGGATGCAGAGGCTTAAGCAGATGGAGACATCTTTGAGCATATTTCTATTTCTTTTTTTCTTTCCATCTATTGATCTTTCTCTTTCGTTTTTGTTTTTTCTCTCCTTTGGTCACCCCACCTTCATATTTCTGGGAAATGGTAAACTAATTGAGAAAATTTTATTTATGTGTATTTTTTCTTTCTTTTTCAACAAATGTAGTGTCTCCATATAACCTATTATGTCTAGTCAATTGATTTTCTCAATCAGAAATTTGGCAGAAGCCATCAAGGTAAACTTTTGAATATCTTCCTTACCAGAGACTTGATTAGCACATATTCCTCCAGGCTGCTGTGGTGCACACACGGAGGTGATCTTTTACATAATTCCCATTTATATGCTTTTTCTCCTTCGGTGATGTTTTTCTACTTTTTGTGCACTTGTGTACATAATAGGGAAGGGTAATTCTTTTTGGAACTTCTGAAACTGACCAATGCGAGGCTACAGTGTTTAAAATTGTTCTCACAGGTTCAAGTAAAACTAGTAATGATGACATGATCCAATCTAGAGGAAGGGCTCTTTTCATATGGTAAGAAAATATTTTTTTTATTTGCCAGTCAAGTGTGATTATTATACTTAGCATTTATTTTAACTTGGCCAAAAGCATGGCCAAGTCTGAAAAAAAGTAAGTGTATTGGAGGCAAATTGAAGAGAATAAGCTGTAGCAATTTTGATCAGATCACTAACTGAAGAAATACAGAAATGTTTTTGAATTATGTTTCCTGCTTGCTTTGGTGTCCATTTTTTGGTTCAAATGCTCTTAGAATCAAGGCATGATTTTGAAAAAACTCCGAAACTTGTTTTATCCGCATTCGATACATTTATGTTTGCCAGCATGTGCACCTTTCAATACGACTTGGTAGTGATCACCATGTCGCAAGTGAACTCTAGTGCTTTGGGACAATGTTAATGCCAAAACATCTCAGCTACCTTTCACAAGTTTTCAAAAGGCACTGGAGTTATGTATACATGAAAAGCAGTTGTGTCTGGATAGGCACATTCATGTATGCTGTATGTGTTTAGTAATAAGGTGGAAAATGTAAACTATTTTACATTATTTGTTTAGCTCTTGGTGGTGGGACTATGAGTAACTTGGAGTAACTTTTTTATTTCATGTTCATTTTTTATTTTTTATCACTAGATACAGATGAGAATACAGACGAGGCTGTGCTTCTGCCCTCGAGATGTTCATGCCACCAGCTATTTCTCTTACTCATTTAAATATCTTCACCTGGAAGTTTAGGTATGCTCAAAAAAGTTTCAAGCTAGATTCATTATAATACCCTAAAATTGCCCTAGCTGCCCATATTTTTGTTCATGTAATCAATTTCTTGTTCCATATCCAAATGTAAAGATTATCAAACTTAGATTCACTGTGGGTTTCTGGTTGGCAGCTTCTCACTTGTCTCTGTCAGATATAGTGGGTGTTGTTACTTCAGGCCTAACATCTGAGTCACCCCCTCTGGTCCCCATAGGGAAATACGAAGCTCTTGGTTGGCCCTCACACCACCACACACCATAAGCAACATATTAGTGCTTGCTCGGCAGCAGGTATACTAAAATTGGAACCACAAGCGACCTATTAGCCAATTGATCTCAAGAAATATTTTCACTCTCAAGTTAAAATATTTGTAGAGTGTTAGACACACTTCTGTCATAATCTCAGTTGAGAATGACATGTTGGCATATGAAAGATTTTTCATGTAATGATGAGTAATGGTTCCATTCTTTGAATTAATTTTTGAGAAATAGAGACTTTTGGACTATGATTGTTTCCAGGATCATCAAGTCTACACACAATTTAATCATAAGTAGTACTAATTTCCTATATATGGAATTTTTAACATGAACAGAATTTTTCTATTCTTTGTGCTGTTTACTAAAATTGAAGATAGCTTACAAAAATGAAAAGCCTTATTTTATGAGTTTACTGAATATAGTCAAACCTAGTAACCATAACACTTGGAATCATGTAAGTAGCCCTAGTGGGCCTGTTAAGTAATATAAATTTCCTGGGAATGAACTTTGGAGGAAACTCAGCTCGGGATATGCCAAAGATGGGCTACATGAGTTCCTAGGGCTGACTTGGTAGTGTAGTATCTAAGCAGAAGTCAAGACATAGATAGCTTCCTTTGCCTCCAAGCAATTAATGACAAGGCACTTAAAAATAGTTCACATGGGATCCAATGACATATAGCATTTCTAATAAGAAAATAAATGTTAAGCAATTTTTAAGCAAAGTAGTTAAGGTAGGCAAGAACGAAAGTGACTAGGTATTCCCTGTGTCTTTAGATTCTATTAAACAGTCAAGGAGAAATGTCATCTCTGGGCACACACTTTTAACTTTCCCTAGAAAACATCAAAGATGCACGTATCACTTGTCTGCCTGTGAGTCTGCTGACATCTGCTGAATGCAAGGATGACACAAAGGACAGGAGACCTTTTTCTACACCAATTAAGGCGTAGCCAAGGAGAATCTATAAGTAAGAAATACTATTTGACCTTCAATTCTCTACATTTTGTATTTGAATTTCAACATATTTTCAAAACTATGAAAATCTTCACATGAAACTTATTTGCCTTTTATCTCACTTGAACATATGAACAAATATCTGTAAACTTCTTTGAAATTCAATTCGAGTTAAATTTGAAATTGTTATTGGGTTAAAGCAAAACTTAGTCCAGTATTTACATTTAGAAATGTTTCCTATTTGTTTCAAAACCAAAAGTCTAGAATAGGAAAATAAGATTGAAAATAAAAATGACCATAAAACATACTTGGGTTTTTAAGAATGTTGCCTTGGTATTACTTTTTGTCAGGAAAATTTTGAAAAAAAAAATAGGAGTGTAACTGATAATTTACCTTTAAGGCTGTCAAATAATTCAGTTAACATTTTAAAATGTATTCACAACTCAGGTATGCTTATAACACAGATTTTTATTCTGAGAAATAATACTTTCCACCACAGTCTAACTAAAATTTGCCTTGGTTCAAGGTCTTTCTCTGTGGCAGCAAAGTACAATACTGATTGGGAGCTGTTCTTTTACTGCTTTATGTGTGTTCAACTAAAAAAAAAATAGGTAGAATTCTAAGATTGGAGTCGTTTCTTCTTATATGAAGCTACCTCATATATTACTTGGTTAAGTTAACTGATATACATTATAGGGACTAATAAAGCAATTAAAATATTTTAATGCAAAAAGTATTTTTGCATTAGATTTTTTTATTTGAAAAGATATTGGGATTACTAATATCAAGGTCATAGAATGAAAAAAATCAAGAAATATTGTTTAAACATAAGAAGTGCTAATTTTGAGTGTGGATACAAAGAATTTATATTTTATGTTGTATATATGAAAAAAAGTATTTAATATTTCATGCTTCTCGTATTGTGTTGGTTTAAGTTTGTACCTTGCATTGTCACAACAGTGATGACCATGCCTCAGCTTCAATAAGAGCTCTGAGTACTAATCATGATGGTGTATTGTCATAACTTTCAGAACTGGAAACAAATTTGAGTTTTGTTGGTTTTGCTGTTTTCTGCCAACATGCTAAAGAAGGGTGATGTGTCAAGTAGAGATTTAAACTCAGCCTCTTAAACACAAGGAATGGTAATTCAAGCAAGTTCAAGTTTTAGCAGAAACATATGCCATGGCAATTGAGCACAGAAGTTGGGCAACCAGGGTCCTTCTACAGCTCAGTAGAGGGAGTGTGGCCCACATGTAAAGTGCAGGAGAATCCCTCTTCCCTATTTATACACTATGCTGAGACTTTGGGGGGATAAGAAGACAAAGAAGCATGCTGTCTCTTCAATCTGATGACTTTCAACAGAAAACCAATGATGAAATTAATTACATGAAAAAAATCCTCCACTTCAAATCCTTCAAGAGATAGGGAAAATATCTTCATTTTTTTTTTTTTTTTTTTTTGAGAAGGCAGAATAGCATCTAGTTATGTTTCTTTGTTAAAGTATCATCTCATTGGGTCTTCTCAACATTATCAAAAATTCAAGGCCATGGTGAAAGATCAAAGAGAAAATTTATTCCTCAGGCACTAATTCTGTTCCCAAGTCACTCAAGCAGTGCTGTCTGCTCAGTGACAGCCTCACACTGCTCTCTGTTCATTCATCATCTGCAGCCTTGGGGATCATGTTTTAATCTATGTATCAACAAAAGGTTAAAATTAAAACATCACATTTTCAAATCCTAATGGTGCTTCTTTTTTACAAGCTGCTACCTGGAATTACTTAAATCATATTATTAGCTTCCCCTAATGGGAAGAAATAACACACATCTGCATGTAAAACTAGGCATATTCCCATTACAAGTGACAAAATTAATGTAAGATCACTATCCCCTTCTAGGAAAAGGAAGAAATCTAAGGATACCATACAGCCAGGCACTTAACCATATCTTTCATGTATTGAAAGGTACATATTTGCACAATAAAGCTTTTCAAAAATACTTAATTCATCTTGTTGCCTGGAAATAGAAAACAAATCAGAAGAAATTAGCTCAGCTTTCTAGTTCTGATCTAGTTTGATCTTTTGGTAGATCTGATTTAGAATCTAATTTAGATTCTGATCTAGAATCTAAATTAAGGACCATAATTCTGCATGGTTTCCGAAAAATGAAAATTGACTGGGGAAGGGTGGTTGGCACAGTCAGTGTACAAGTATCTACATGAAAACAAGAGCCCTAAAATTTCCTCAATCTAATGACTTATAACCCACCTGCCAGCTACCTGAATCATTTAGCGCACCTCAATAAAATTATATTACTTTGACATCAAATGTGATTAAGATTTTATGTTGGTACTTAATTAAAGCTCTCAATTTTGTTGTTGTTGCATTTCATTGCAGCACTATCTTTGCACGTTTTTAAAAACAGAGCAAGCTCTTTTAAGATATACAGGAAGAAATACTCGAAATAGTATAAGACAGCCTATAGAATGATGATATTTTTCAAATATATGAGGAAAAGAAAAAGCCCTTTAGTGGCTTCTATTTCCCTTAGACATTGCAAGTGAGGGAGATTTCTTTTTTTTAATCAAAAATACCTGTAATGGTTGCAAATGGGTGTTTGATTACAGAGGATGGAGAAGCTGGATTTTTATATGACCTTTTTTCCTTCCTCCCACACCATTATAGTAATTTAAACACTGATGAAAGAACGTCCATACAACAAGACAGATGCAAAGCCAGAGGACCTTCTTCTTCCTTCATACAGCTCCCAAACAGCAATGAATTCCTGTTGTTGAGAAATAATAAATCAACCAGTTCCTCTCATAGAGGACTAATGTTATGGTGAACTTCTGTTTGTAACAGACAAGCGAAAGTTCATTCATGTTCTAGTGATAAAACACCTCTGGTTGACTCAGGCAGCCATACCAGAAGACTGCAGCCACATCTGATGCAGTCTTCCTACCTTTTGACTAGAAGAATGTTCTTAGATTTTGTCTTGTGTTGATTAGACCACTTAACTTGGTGATAATTGCTGATGTTGTATAGGCAGCAGAATGAGACAAATGAATGTCCGTAATTCACATGTGAAATTGTCTCAAGCCTCACTGAGCTTTGCATTGAATTCCTTTCTAATTGTAGGCAAATGAACACTCGGGGAGTTTGTGCAGACAGACACTTTGAAATCTTAGTGTAAAATATTCCTTTTATGTTCTGCAAACAGTGTTTCAAAGGGGAGATCTTTCAGTTCTATGCACTGTATGGAAATATAAAGTATTTTGCTTCAGTATCTCTCTTATGTGTGGAAGAAAAAAAGCTAAACTCTCAATAAATAATACAAATGACATAAGTTAGTAAAGGCATAAATGAATACTAATGCTTATGCTGGATAGAAAAAAGAAGTGATTTGACTTGCCTTATTGATTGGTTTACAAATTATATTTACTGTCACATAGAAATTGTGGTTGCTGTGAACAGGGCTAGTTAATTTGCTACATTAATCGGATAGTAACAGAGCTTAATTTTTCTGAGTTCTGCTCAAAATAAACCTGCCTGAATTCTCTAGCACTGTAGTAGTTCTAAATTGTTTCTTCGTCATCAGGACTATTAATCTCCATTACCTTAAAATGTAATTATAGTAGTAACTCCCCTCTGGGAAATTTAATCAGTTTTTTCGAGTAGAAGAGTGTATCTCTAAGTACATAAAACTTTCAACATGGCTCAAAAATCTCTGAAATCACTGCTTAAAGAATCACATTGCAAAGTGATTATTCAAGTTCTTAATATATAGGTATTTCATATTTTGTATTTATTTTATCACCAAAGGGAATCAGCATAGAGGTACATTGTTGGTGAAGGTTGAGTGGGAAAGTAGCTCCAGTGGATGAAAGCAGCTCTCAGTGGAAGTTGAAACAGCTGGAACGTAGTCTGTAGAAAATGGTACAAGCAGTCGAAAACCTCTGCCCTGCCCATGGGAAAGTTCTCTGCCACATGCACCACAAAAGATGGAGTGTGGTCAAAGCTCCAGCCCCTGAGTCGCTCAGTTCACACAGAAAATGAAATCCAACTTCGTTCGGTTGGTGTTTTATTGATGAAAATCGGAAAGAAACGTTCATCTATGAACTCATAATTATTTTACCATGCAAAATGTTGACAAACGCTGCAGTTCAACACCCTGGATTTCCCTGGTGCTCAACTGAATGTGAACAGTTCCTGGCGGCAATCATGCTGGGTCATGAAACTAATTGTGCTTTGTGAGGGTGAAAATTCTCAATTTCCGAGCAGGGGACACCACAGCATGACGGATGAATGTTCAAAATGCGGTGTGCTGTGCTCTTTCATCTCTGTCACTGGATATTTATTCTTACTTGGCTTCTAAATTATTCATTTTCTTTAAGCAATCAATATTAATAATCTGATTTGCTCTCTGGCATTTTTAGTCACACTTCTATTTAACTGACTGTAAATAAAGGTCACTTGGAGGCTTCCTGCTGCTCTTCGGAAGGTGCTGGCCTAATTAATCCCCACCATTTCTTCCCTGTGACTGTGATCAGCAGCTGCAATCAGGTCAGGCAATTAGCTGGCCCCCTGCACTGAGACTTGCTCTGCGCAGCTCCTGAGAGGAGGCAAGGCTCCTTCAGCCTCTCAGCCTCCCCTCTCAAGAGCAACCCGAGGAGGGAGGATTCATTTTTCACTTCAAGGTTTACAAATTTACAGATAATTATAGGGGAGATTATTGAGTCTATCTGCCAGCTGCTTTAGTGACCTCCTTGTTTAGGGCCCCGAAGTCCCTAGGCCTAGGAACTTGGGTGTAGTACTGCTCCAGAAGTTCTTGAAGTGCACAGGCAGAGGTTGGTTCTTTAAGCCAGGCTTCATGACATACAAGCTGTAATGTGCCATCTGAAAATTATTTACTGTCTCTGTCACTGAAAAATAGAATTTCCTTAAGATTGGCAGTGAAGTTCCAATGATATAAAATTCATGAATGGGTTCAATAGAAGTTTATTAACAGTTAAACCCTGAGTGCAGGTATTTTGAAGAAAATAGATAAGATGGTGGGGAAAGATAGTGAATGTGTAAACAAACAAAACAAACCCATAAATTATGAGTAATTGGAAAAGGACCTAATGTTGTGAGATAGAATTTAATTTTAGATGAAATCATTCAGTAAGCCTTAAGTCTGTGTGTTCTGGGAATAACACAAATGGGCCACAGTTTGGTAAGAGAAGGTTATAGTAGTTGATAAAGTTGAGCCAAAGGAAGAAGGATAGCAGAATGGTTACTTATGGCTGGGTTTACATCCTATATTTACCACTTGCTAATTTGTAACAGTTCACACATCATTTAGCTCTTCCATATCTCCTGTTCTGACCTCTTAGGATTATTGAGGGCATTTAAAAAAATTACATAGGGCCTGCCAAATAGCTCAGTGGATTAAAGAACCTGAAAGCAAATGCAGGGGCTGGGGATTCAATCCCTGGGCCTGCCATGCCAGCCCTGCCTCCAGGGCAGTCTGAGGTGGCAATTGAGACTGGGTGTAGTGGCACCCACTTATAATCCCAACTCTTGGGAGGCTGTAAACAGGTGGATCACCACAAGTCCGATCTAATAGTGAGACCCTGAACACTCTGCCAGTGGTTCTTAATCTATGGGTCGCGACCTCGGCGGGGGCAGAACAATCAAAACACAGGGGTCACCTAAAGCATCGGAAAAATGTTATTTATTTGGAATTACAGTTTTGAAGTATCCACCAAAATTATTTTTTGCTTTGGGGGTCACTGCAACATGAGAAACTGTATTGTGGGGTCACAGCATTAAAAGGTTGAGAACCACTGCCACCCCTCCCATCCCCAAAAGAGAGCTAATAGAAAACATTCTAATAAAACTTGAAATTGTACCTACTGTCGCAAATTTTACCAATGGACGTGGATAAACTTTGAATTTCATTAAGTGTGATCAGCTAGTTCTGTAGGGTCTTGAATACTTTGTGTAGAGATCAGATTGCTTAAAGCATACAGAGAAAAGATATAGACAAGAACGATGACTAGAAGCTGCTTCAGAAATATGAACTCTTGGTCTCATGTGACAAAAGTGGATATAGAAAGATATGAAAATGAATAAAGCAGACAAAAATGACCAACATATTTTAAGTAAGAGTTCAGTAAACGAATGTTGCTGCACTTTGATCACTTAGTTACCCACTAATTATCCTTCATGTGCGTGTGCCTGTTGACAATGTCACCACTTAAATTAGAAAGCATTTAATATGCAAATATTATTACTTAAATTGTCACTTTTAGTGATGCTAGTAGTGTCAGATATATAAGATCAGATGGAGTCTGTGATTATTCATGTGTGGCAGTCTTATGAAAGCACAGCACGTTGAGAGGCATTTTATGTATTTCTCTAGGTTGTAGCCAGCATTCAGGTATAGCGAAACATGCAGGGCTGAGAATAGACAAGATCACTTCAGGTGCCAGGGCCTGATCTGTGAGGTGCGAGGTCTAAGGCAGTCGAGGACAGGTCAGGAGTGAGGGAACACGTGCTAGGCTGAGCAAGAGGAAGGCTGGGAACCAAGAAGACAGGAAATGAGAACGGATACAGCTGAAACAACCAGGAGGCAAGGTTCACTTATAATTTTTCATCTACTCGATGGGGACATTTCGAGTGCTTACTACATCAGCACCTATGCTCTCTTCTAGGAGATGAGGACTCAGATATAAGAGATAAAATCTGAGTCTCTCGGAGCTTAGATTTCAGGGAGTCAAAGTAAGTTCATAGGTAATAAGTCAGCAAATTAATATGGTGGAGGCAAAGCAAAATATAAAGGTATAAAATTGGTGTGGAATGCTACATGCTGGCTTTTGTATAGCCCCATCAGATAAAAGGGCTTAGTGCTGAATAGCAGAGTGACATGATGTATGTTTACAATGATGCTTCCAGTGGCTTGGGCATGAAAGACTGCAGTGAAAATGCTCAGAAGTGGTAGGGTTCTGGGTTCGCCTTGCAGGTGCTATTGATGAGATGCACTCATGTGTTCAATCTTGGAAGTAATAGAAAGAATAGTGTCCAGTAGTAGGTGGGAAGCTTCAAACTCAGCTCAGAAGAGCTGGTCATACCGTCTCTCCTTAAAACTGTCAGCAGTGAAGTCACAAAAGCCACCAAAGCATGGACAATGAGAATTTATACCACTAAGTCAGAGAACCACGCATAGCTGTACTTTTCTTCCCCGAAAGAGACAGTTGTGAGGTATTACCCAAGCACCTCAGTGGATGACACAACATGGAGCTCTTTTGGCCTTAGCATTTGAAATGATTAAGGTAGAATCCAGCTTAGGTGGGGGTCTTCAAAAGCACCACACACGTGAAAGGGAAATCTGGGGTTGAAGTTTGGATGCCATACAAAATCTGAATTTTGTAATATTCAGAATGTGCACAATCAGATGACCCCAGAGTGATGTCACCCGAAGGCAAAGAGCACTTGTGGCATCTCAGAGGCTCCTCTCTAGAGCCACTAAACACTTCATGAGGAGGAGGGGCCAGCAAGGGAGACTGAGACAAAGCTGTGTGTAAGAGAGGTACCTTTTTTTTTTTTTTAAAGACATCTTTGTCTTCAAAGTAAATCAAATTATTGAGAAGAAAATCAGACCTCCGCTGTCATCTTAGAACCACTGAGCTGGATCTGAATGGGAAAAGATTATTTTGGGATTACAACTGGTTTTGAAAACAATGTTCTTGGTCCTTAGTATGAGCGTGATGCAATTGTATCTCTAAGGAGATCTATGCATTCACAGACTGACACCAATAATAACACAAGCAGCTGCAAAGGAGCTGAGTTCCTGAAAAGCATTTATTTATTAGGAAGGCTTTGCATATTAATAGTAGCAATTTGAAGACAAAGCATATTTTCTTCTGTGAAATATTCTCCCCAATGTGTCTAAATGGGCATGCCCAAGAAAATTGCAGTTCGCTAAAAAAAATATCTTATTAAGCAGCTGAAGGAGTTACCCATTTTTCCTGCTGGCACAGAAGCTCTCTCTTTCCCTGACAGCTGCAAGCCAAAGCAAGTGTGCCCCTGCAAGAGCAGATTTCCTTTTGCTTTTCTGTTCTGTTGAGCTTGTTCATTTAATCTCACAGGGGATCTGACAGCTTCCTCCAGCTCCTAAAGCTTTTCTTTAGCAGTCATTGAAAAGCACAGTGAGAGAGAAGAAAGGACGCTGATGGAGACTCACAGGCAGAGATCTGCTCTGGGCTGTGTGAGCAAGGTCTGCCTGCCTCCTGGAGTGTTTAATGCTCAGAATTAGGACTGCAAGTGGCATTCTCAACACTCTGTCTTTCTGACAGCTCAGCTAATGAATGCAAATGTTCAGCATAACCCATTTGCTGGACGGTGGATGATTCATATTTTTGAGATATATTATAGACAATGTCAAACACTTTTAATTTATGGACTGCATGTACAGTTCATGTGGTTCGATTCTCTTTCTAACAGAAACAGGTGATAGGTATCTCTCCCAGTGTATCACATGCACATGGGAAAGATATTTTGACCATCTATTCAGTTTTGCCCTTGCGTAAGCTCATTTTTGTGCTCACTAGATAATCAAAACAGTCTGTCCACCTGACTGGGCTTTTACCTGTAGGGACAACACAAGGGAAAAGATCTGCAGGAGAAGTTACTTCTCCACAGATGTTGTCATTTGTGAAAGCCATCATCACCTCCTTGCTGAAACTGTCCACAGAGCTCATGATCGTAGACCCTCCCCTTCTAATGCAGTGTCACAGGACCTGAGCACTCAGGTCTGTCTGTCTCAGGTTATTCCTGGTTGCAGGCATATGTGAAGGGTTTATTCTTTCTCTTTGATCTCTGTCTCTCTGTCTCTATGTGTCTGTGTCTCTTTCTCTCTGTCTTTGTCTGTCTGTCTGTATATCTCGGTCTCTCTGTCTGTCTGTGTCTCTGTCTGTGTCTGTGTCTCTGTCTGTCTGTCTCTCTCTCTCTCTCTTTCTGTTGCCCTAATGGAGCTCGAACTATATTATGATTATAGGAAAATAAAAAGCCAATTTTAAGTTTGGATTCCAGGACTAACAGACATTCCTGATTCCACAATATTTTCTGTGAGCATCAAAGTATTTCATTTGCCTCACTCAGTATGGTATTCACTAGGAACACGTGACTGTTGGGCATTTGAAATATGGCTGCTTTGATGGAGAATTTTTCTGAATTTTTGAATGTTTTATTTTAGCATAATTAACTAAAAATATTAACTACCACTTGTGTTTTGTGATTATCAGGCTGGACAGTTCATTAGATGTAAAGCTTGCCAAGTCATTTTCCTGATACTGAAAAGGCTATTTCATTTCTCGGTGAAAACTCTCATCATAGGGGAGGAGGAGAATCTCAAAATCTCTTTAGATGTCAGCTGGTTCAAAAGAAAAATATGTAGTCTGACAGTTTTGCTCTCTGTATTTTCATAGCACTAGCCTTTTCATGCCTTTTTTCTTAATTTTTTTCACTTATTTGATACAGTGCCTTGCTATATAGCTCAGATTCATAGTGATCCTCCTGTCTCAGACTCCCCAGCACTGGGATAACAGGAGTGTGCCACCATGCCTAATTTTGGGAATGGTAGGGCACACTCAGAGTTCTGGGACTGGCACGACATGCAGTATCAAGGATTGAACTCGGGTTCTTGTGCTTGTCAGGCAGGCACTTAAACTGTTGAGCTATCTCCCTAGTCCATCCATTCATGCTTCTAAGCTATCCTTATATTATGTATGTGAATTAGGATCTGAAGTTGCACAACTCTAAGGATACTAATTCTCATCTTATTTTATGTCAGCTTGTCTTTTGGGGTATGTTTCTGCAAAATGTGAATGACTCATGGACTATGAAATTATAAAACAATGGTTAGTGCACACAAGACACTCAAGAATTTTATAGACATGAGAGCAAGTTCACTAGTTTTTGGTGGGGAGGAGGGTCTCCAGGTTTTTATCTTTGGTACAGTTGTGAATCAGGGAAGGTAAAAACGTGTAAATGGCAGAGGAAGGCCTGGGAGATTTCTTTTCTTCTCTCGGTAACATATTTAATGATACGACATTTCCATCATTTTAGTTGATTATCCCAACCTGAAGTTTAAAGAAGCTGTGTTATAGGAGAGATAAAAAACAATCTAGTACTAGAGAACAGTGAGGATGTGACTTCCTTGGCAGTTTTTAGGGACTCAGTTTGCCTCTCCTGGTCCATGGTGTAAAGGGCCTCACCTGGGCTTTACTCCTACCTTCGTCTAGACAAACCTCTTCCTAGCCTCCCTGTATATGCACATCCCACCTAGTGGCTTTGGCTGACATCTCTCTCAAGATATCAATGTCTGGAAGACAGGTGGGACTTGCTGTGGGACCCTAGGCCAGCCACTGTGATTGCTTAAGTGAGAACTTCTGTCACTGAGATTTCCTTTGCTCAGGGCTTATGGAAAAATCACTGCCAAGGAAGTCACATCCTCACTGTTCTCTAGTACTAGATTGTTTTTTATCTCTCCTATAACACAGCTTCTTTAAACTGCAGGTTGGGATAATCAACTAAAATGATGGAAATGTCGTATCATTAAATATGTTACCGAGAGAAGAAAAGAAATCTCCCAGGCCTTCCTCACGGTTTTCAGGGACTCAGTTTGCCTCTCCTGGTCCATGGTGGATTCACTGTAGACAGCAGGATAGAAGAACTATCATTCACCCAGCTTGAGTTATGCTATCTCTGCTTCATCCCCCTCTCTAAGACCAGCTGCGCTCATCCGACTCTCTCTACTGCTGTGAAGCAAGTTCACTGTATATTATTATTACTGTCTCTGTTGTAAACAGCAGAAATGCCAGCCACACACAATGACATGAAGAGTGGTCCCTCCCTACAAATTTGTAACAAGGGACAATAGAAGCCTAGGCCTCATTCTGAGGGAATTCCACAAGACTCAGGCAAGTTGCCTACGGGAAATGAAGTGTTGACGGTATATACTTTGCCTGCTCTATTATGAAAGACCCCCCCCAAAACACATGTTGGACTTTTTTTTCCATCTTCAACTTTTTACTTAGAAGATACAGGGTATACTGGGATATGACATTGCAAGATATTCCATTCTGTGGTGATATCAATCAGGACAAAGTCCAACTCTCTTGGAAATACTTCTCTTGCAATTTCATCTCATTATATAGTTATTTCATAGTCATTTAAAGTTCTTCAAATGAAAGATGAAGAAGTGGATAAGTTAAACGCCACCCAGAAAATTGTCTTGTCCAGCTTCCATAGGGACCTCACAGACCTTTGCTGACTTCTGTCCAATAACTCAAAATGTTAGCTTCTTCTGCTATACTCAGTCCTAAACTGCTTCAACTGCTCTGAGTCAGGAGACACTGATGCGTGTGAAGCTGAGGACTTGTTTTGTGATTTTTCCTTAGGCTTTAATAGACTGACCAGAGCCTGAATCTCTGGCATGAAGGCCAATCTCCGATGATGATTTCAGATTTCTGTGAAACAGACTTCTGAGCCTTTTCCCAGGAAGTGAGAGATGCCCTGTTTGCATCAAGGATTAACGTGTCACACATTATCATCAAGAGTAAGTAGCCGGGCGTGGTGGCTCACGCCTGTAATCCCAGCACTTGGGAGGCTGAGGCAGGAGGATCGTTGTGAGTTCGAGACCAGCCTGGGATACAAAAGTGAGCTCAAAGCCAGCCTGAACTGCACAGTGAGACCCTGTCTCAAAAAAAAAAAAAAGAGTAAGTAGAAGAAAATGTCCTTCTCAGGAGGGTTCAGTGCCATGCTTGATGGCATCCACATAACTACTGTCCTTGTGCTCATAGAAATGCCCAGAGCCTCTCTGCCCAGATGTCACCAGTGTTTTCTCCAGTGCCAGATTAACACAAGATCATGGGGCTTGATCAAGGTTTATTGTGATTGTGGGGTGTGAGGGTATGAAAATGGACATTGGAGACATTTTTATTCCTTCTTGTAACCTGAGCCACTTTTTTCTTTCTTTATCATTTTGTCTCTGTCGCATTTACTCTGTACCCAGCTTCTCCTTGCTGTTTGTTCTACCTAACTTAGCACAGGTATTTTGCACTTTTATTATAAAGATTCACAATTTTGATGTCTGAAATAAAGCTTGCACAATTGTAGAATGATGTTGTCCAGCCAAGCCTCATGAAGAGATTCTGGAAAGGCTTAAATTCACAATACACTCACTCAGTGAGAAAAATTATTGTCGCATAGGATTATTTCTTAAACAGATAGGCATGGTAGATCTTTTAATATCTCTACAGCGTTCATAGTGTCTACCTCAGTTGCTCCAGTGTCCACATCAGGTTTACCACCCACTTCTGTTGTAAAACATATGCACCGTAACTATGTCCCAGGCTCCCTTACAATCTTGTCTCCTTGTCTTCAATGATTGTCCTCCATCAGAACTGATCTTGGTGATTTCCATAGAGGCATCCGTGTCAGAGATCTTTGGATTCTGCAGATTAGGCCTCGTGGGTGTTGGGTGAATCATTATTGAAAGTGGTTTTGTGGTGGGGACATCTTCAGCAAGGATGGAGATGGACACATGGGTATGGACAAGGTTCTATTGGGGAACAGGGAGAAATTTCCCCCTGCTTGTATAGCAAATATCAATTCAGTGTTAAATGTTAATGGACCCAGGAAACTATCTCATTCTATGCACTAGGAAGGATGAGATGAGTCCTAATATGCGTCAAGAAGAATTAATGATGGCAAAGAAAACGTTGGCAGCCTGAGACTGTACCTAAGTCTGGTTTATGAACCTTACTGGCTCAAGATAAGGAGGTACCAGATCCTGCCAGTTCTCTCACAAAAAAGCCTCTGATTTTAGGGAAAAATAAGCATTTGCTGGATATGGTGTTATCCAGATTGGAAGTGAAAAGTCCTTATCAGACATTTGTTGGTAGAAGAGTAAAATGATTATGCAAGAGAGACTGATTTCCCACATTTTAGGGACAGACAAGTTCATTCATTTCTGCTCCCTTTACCCATGTACAACCTCTCAGCGTTCCAGCTCTGTGTTGCATTTGCCAACAGTTTACAATTTTTTTCCTATAGCGTGTGGAGTATTTCCCTTAATCTGACTCAGCCTAACCCATACTGATTTGCAGAATAGGCAAAGTGCTGTTAAGAAAGCAATTGGAATTATGTATGATGGCATGGTTTGTTTGACACAGACCCTCACCTTGATTAATTTTCTGATGTCAAGACTCAGTTTTTCCCATCTACTTTGTAACATTCACACAATCTTTTTCATATTTTAAAAACTGAGCTCTAAAGCCGTTTCTCTGTTTCACCTTCCCCTGATAACCAGGCATCTAGGAAAATTATAATACAGTTTCATTATTAAAAAATACTGTCTGCTTTAAGTTCTGTGTCACTTCCTTATCTCCTCAATTCTCTTTCCCTCAGTTTTCATGTCTTTATTTAGTCCCTCAGTTATACAGGTAATTCTAAGCATTTGCCATGTCAAGACTCATACATCTCTCCCACGCATATGTAATTTTACCGGAAATGACAGACCTTCTGTGGCTACCTTCTCTATCTCTCACATTTCCAGTATCCCGAGGACTTCTATCCGACCCCACCGACCTTTCTCATCCTTACCACAAGAGGTCTTTGCGCTTCACTAATTTCATCTACAAAAACAAGCTAGGATCTTATGTGCTAGATTCTTATTCTGGCTCTAAAGAACCCATTTGTAAAATACACTTCAAACTTTGAATGAAGATGATAGAATATTTTTTGATTAAAAAAACATAACTATAAAAATAGCCTACTGCTATAATATTTTTAAAAATCAGTATCATAAAGTAGAAGGCAACTCTTTCAGATTAATGAAAAATAAAGAGACAGGATGATTTAATTCAAGACCTGATCATGGATTAGACCTCGTACTGGAAGAAACAATTGTACAAAATACATTACTGAAGAGCTGGGAAGGTAAATTTACAAAATTAGAAGAGTCAGCATATTAAAATTCCATACCGGCACTGACTTCAGTGAATTGTGTATAGTCATTATCTGTGTAATTCCGGCTTCCTGTATGATATTCAAGGGGGTACATTGCAATGTTATATTCTGACATAGACAAACTTGTTCATACTGAATCTACACATTGACACCAACTAGATCTCACCAGTCTTACTCAATCTGTATTCAAGTCCAATAAACAGGCGATAGCACAATGCTAATATCTCCCAGGAAACCAATGTTAAAATGCATACGTGTCTCAAAAAGCATTGTGTTTTATAAAAAATATTTTGAATTGCTACAATTTTTAGCTATGGATTTAGATTAGATGACACTTTTAGTTCCATTCCTTAGCTCCACTGGCCACATTTTGATCAGTAGTCGCACATGCTGAGAGTGAGAGTGGAGACCAGATGTCTTGCCCATTCTGCCTCTCATTTGATGCAACAGAGGTGGTAGTCTTGGTGAAAAAGGGAAAAGGGAAGGCTTTGAGCTGCCTCCCATACTTGTATCCATAATATGATAAAGAGTAGGAAAGGAAACTCTTCCTTCAGAGCATACATGAAATAGAGGAGTTGCTGCCTTGTCTGCTGGATTCATTTTCCCTTCAGGTAAGATGCCTACTCTGTTTCTAGACCTTCCCTCATGAGAAGTGTTACTTTCTTCATCATTCGACATGGTGGCAAAAACTGTTATTTAACAACTAGTATCTGTGCAGCCTTAGTAGGTTGATTAACTTCTCCCAACCTCTGTTTGCTCGTATATAAAATTATTACACACTTGCCTAACTCATTTCCTAGGGCTCTATATTATGAAATAATGATACTTCGTAAATAGTCAAGGATCCTAATTATTTTGCTAATCACGATAATGATACTTCACCAAAGTATAGTTTTTATTTTTATGGTTACTTCTCTTAGCAAATGAGAGATCCATTTCTTTTCATTTATTTATTTACTTTTAAAAAATATGTGTGTGGTACGGGATTTCACTATGCAGCTTGGATTCATAGTGATCCTCCCGATTCAGCCTCCCTACTTCTGTGATTATGGGCATATGCCACCATACCTGGCCTTAGTGGCCAGCTCAGCGTGCCTGGGGCAGAGCCGGCACAACATATGGCACCAGGGATTGAACCCAGGTCCTTGAGCTCACCTGGGAAGGCACTTAGACCACTGGGCTTTCTCTGCAGCACAAGAAATCCATATCTGATTCTTCTCTTTTTAAAATTTAATTTAATGCACATTTTGAATACATAGAAAAGCAAAGAAAATTTAATATATTAGTAAGTATATTTAACTTGAGATATAACATGTCTTAATATTTTGTCACATTTGTTACAGGTCTCTTCTTTTTAAGAAATAGGGGGCAACTCTTGCCTTATGTCTCATCCTGCTTCCTCCTTGTGAGGGAATATTGCCGCAACCCAGATGCTGCATGGGAAGCAGACTGAGGCACTGAAGAGCAGGCACCAGGACCCGGGCTGCCACCTGGTACTCTTGGGTTACTGAGCATGTGACTCAACTTGTCAATTGTGTCCTTTGAAAAATGGTGACAACCAGTTTCACTCATATGATTACTATGAGGAGAGTTAGTACTTTAAAGATTCAATATTAAGTGCTCTATAAAGATTAGCCATCACGATTGTGCTTATTACAAATACTTGTACAGATGGGAATCAAATAGCAAGCTAAGAGTGTACTTTGCCTCTGCTAATATTATGTCCCTGTGACGTGCCTATGTTGAGACACTCAGAACGAATTAATTTTTGCTTATTTAGAGCGTTCCACTGAATATTTTATCACAGTTTTCTCATTCCCCACTGACAGACATTTTTGCTTAATTCAATATTTTGAAGTTCTTTCAAAGAACTCTTGTATATGTTTCCTGTTATATAAGTATATAACCTATTCATCTTTGTGAGGTAGGAATTACTGTCACTCTAGTTGTAATAGGTATTAGTGAATCACTGGCAATGTGAGTGGACATTTTGTGTGCAGATTCTTACTTCTTAAGTCCCTGGAGAGTTCTGGAGGCAGGAGGTATAAGAACATAGAAGATTTTGTAAGTTGCGGATGCCTGGTTAGCATGTGTGCATGGATGCATGTGTGTATGTATAGGTGAATCCTACCTGGAAAGGATAACATGTCTTCCATGCATAAGAGGGTGATAGGTGAAGGGCTTATAATAACTGTTGAAGGGACACACAGCACTGAACAGCCACTTGAGATGGAGAGCAGCAGTGGCAGTTGGGAGGAAATAGCCTACTACTGATGCTCATACTCTTGGATTCCTGGAAAATAATTTTTTTTTCTAGCTCAGAAAGAAAGGAGCTTTCTCTCCTTTGAAGCTTCAAGACAGGTTGGGATTGCCAAGGCTCAACATTAAGAGACGCACAGAAGAGTGAGAGCTCCAGTAGTGTATCTCTTACACTTCCTCACTTTTACCTGAGTTTATGTACCTAAAACGTCCCTGCTGCATCTCCTCTGCCAGGCATAGACAGCTAGGTTCTCTTACACAGGAGCTGTCCAGGCTGAGCTTAAGCTTATTCATATCAGGTGTACTTGCCATACTACTAGTAATATACAGAAAGTGAATGCTCCCTCTACGACTGATGCTCTAGCTATCATTGAGTCTGGTTAAAAGTCTGACGAGCTCTTGATATTGCTCAGTTTGTAGAATAAAGGCACGAAGCAGAAGAAAATCTCAAGGTGAACATGACACTTTGCAGCTCTTCCTCCTTTGGAGCATTTCCCAGTTTCTAGGCAATAAAACCCTACAAAACGTAAGGCAACTATAAATATAAAAGTTATACTGTCGGTAAGCCTTGAGGAAGGCAGCATGCCTTGGGGTAGGGTGCAAAAGTGATTTTTCTGGAATAGGTTGTATCCATTTCTTAAACTGGGCTGTGGTTACATGATTAAACAGTTTATTAGTTTTATTCAAAAATAATACATGTGTTCAAAAAGTATTCTGCCTCTTGTATTTACCATATGGGGGAAAAAGTGAGAAAAAATAGGTACCAAACTAATAGCTTTTTATCCACAGAGAATGCAAGTCAGCCTTCAGCACACTTTTGTGCTACGGTGATTGCTCTGCTTCTAGCATTTATCTCCAGGAACTTCTGCTCTTCCTGAGTGCCTTTAAGAACCTCCAAGGGTGAAAGTTTCATGCTTCTAATTGTAGGGCTCTGGCCCTTGAAAGACTATTAACCAGAGACAAGAATGTAAAGCCTGAGTGTGAAGCCTCATTCTAGGAGATACCTAGGAAAATATGAAAAAGGTAATGTTTAGGTAAGGGGTCAAAAGAAAAAAAGCAGAGTCATTTGTTTATCAGATCAGCAATATATAACAGAGCTTACAACCGCATGTCTTTAGATGTACACACTCCTGATAAATCTAGGTACACATATTGATCTATGACTGAAAATCAGGAAGAACAGGGTAAAATATGCTGTGAAGATGCTAGTTGAACTTATGAAGAGGTATAATTTGTAAGTTAAAGACAGAAAAAGAAGGAAGAAAGAATAAGTAGGTGTCTGGGCATGGTGTTGTACACCCATACAGTACTCGGGAGGCTGGGGCAGGAGGGTCACAACAGATTGAAGGACAGCCTCACTATATAGTAGGCTCAAGGACAGTCTGCACTACATAGAAAGACTCTGTCTCAAAAAAGGAAAGAAACAAAGAAAGAAAAAAGAAAGGATTTCAGTGTAAAAAATTGAAGGACTCAACTAATCACTAGCTTTATAATTGCCTTAGTAAAGGAAATTTTTGTATGCAGGACAGACTTCTATAGGGAAACAGAAGTGTTATAATTTTATATTGTAAATCTAATATGAGTCCCAGATTTTTAAGCAATATTTCATTTATATCCTACCTTAAAAATTGTAAGAATGGCCTGGCACAAAAAGTATTTTCACAAAGCAATTGTCTTGTAACCAGGCATATATAGTTGTAATGCAAATGATCCTGAAGCCAGTATTGCGCATCACATAATATATTGATTAAGGGAATTAAGGGAATCAAGTTTCCTAGTACAAATACATGGCAGGGTTGTATACATCACATTGAATAATTGTTAGGGAAGAATATTTGACCTTAAGGAAATACCTAGAGCAAGACATAATATGCAATGTTTCAGATGTTTACCATCAATGGTAGGTAACTCAGTGTCTAACTTTGACAGCGCACATATTGTTGCTGGAGAAACCATTCTACTGGATATAATAAATATAACAAAAATCATCTTATCTGAATGGCTTCTTTCCTAAAACAGAGGCAGATTCTCAAAGTGAAAATAATATGCTAAGGATGATATCAAATGCAAGATTAATGTTGTACAGCAGTAGAGAGACTATGAGTCTTTTTGATCACCAGAAAAAATGTAAGCGTCTATGATGCATAGAGTATTTGTCTGTCTGTCTGTCTGTCTGTCTGTCTGTCTGTCTGTCTTTCTCTATCCATGTATCTGTCATTGCTAGGATATTGGTCATCAGCTGCTGGGGATATAGCTCCCATTATGAATTTTAATAACTAATTTTCCAAACAGAAAGTTATTATCAGCTGGGCGTGGTGGCACACACCTGTAATCCCAGCATTTGGAAGGCTGAGGCAGGAGGATCAATGTGAATTCGCGACCAGCCTGGGCTACAAAAGTGAGCTCAAGGCCAGCCTGAACTGCATAGTGAGACCCTGTCGAAAAAAGAAAAAAGAAAAAGAAAAGGAAAGTTAATATCAAAAAATCATTTTCAATGAGTTTAACACTTATAATCCTTGCTGACATTTTCTGTCACATGTATTCTTTTTTGCTTTTCTTTTTTTATTTTATGTATTTAGTATAAGGTCTGACTTCATGCAGTCATGGGGCTTCTGGGGTTTGTGATTGATTATTGTGTAGTGTGGATTCTGCACCTGCTTTGGGGCAGGTAACTTGCATCACAATGCAAGGAGGGGAGAGAAGCTAACTAACCACCTGAGCTGCTGCCATTTCCCTTTGCTCTCTGCTCTTTGCTGTCACTATGAAAGGTTGCTCTCTCCCCTGCACCATTTTGCCTTGGAACCAGCTGAGTATGTACTGAAACCTCCATAACTGTGAGCTAGATAAACCTTTCCCTTCCTAATTTTGAATGTCATGTACTTGTCCCAGCAATAAGAGAAAAGTAACTGAGATCTAATTTGATACGGGAGGAATGGGATCATTGTTATGACTACCTGATCATGTGGATCAATGGCACCTGGCAATAACTGAGACTAAGCATGGAAAATTGGTTAATCTAACAAATGGACTTTCAAAGTAGCCAAATATTGAGACAGTGGCATGGATATTGCTATGTGCTTTTCATTAGATTTATGCTGAGAATCAAAAGCAAAGAACCCAGCGAGATAAAGCTGTGGAATACAATGTTAGAGCCCAGAGGAACTCCATTGCCAAGAAGGAACTAGAGAATGGAAAGAATGGCCTGAGGGCATCATAGGGAGTGACTAGTCTCCATCCTTTGCAGCCTCAGAATTCCAAGGGAGAGGGACTTTGCCTTGGGAAAAAAGACACAGAGCTCCATGTTCCAGAATAGCCGCAGCAGCCATACCATGTTCCAGATTGGTACTGGTATGGGAATTTATTCATTTATTTCTCAGAATCAGGGTCAGAGTGCTTAGCAATCCAGGCACCTGACCCTACAACCAAAAGAGAAGAAAGCCTGGGTTCTGTTCCAGCTGGCAGCAGACCTTAGCATTATACACATGGTGTTGGTTTTAGACACATTCAGAATGCAGGAGTTCTAAGGTTAAGAAAGATTTCATCTAGATTTCAGAAGAAGGCCTGGCAGGCCAGACAGTGTGCCCCCAAGAGGGTAGCATCTAAAGCTGTAAGAAGCCAATTCAGTGGAAACCCCAGAAGTTTGGTAAAGCCAGGAATGTGAATCATCTAAAAGAAACTGCAAGCAGGGGGCTAAACTGGCCTGAGAGAGAAACCATGGGAGCTACCACCAAGAGTGTATAGGGGCAGAGCCACAGGGAGCTCATAATCTACCACAGATTGCTTCAGACATTCTACATGGAACTACAGGATTAAATGTTGACTGTTCTAGATTTTGGATTTGCTTTGGTCCCAACACTTGGAATCCTGCTATGTGTACCTTTTAGGATGCTAATATTTATCTTGTGCCATTGACTGTTGGGAGTATTTACTTTCTTATTTGTACAGCGGCTTACAGCTAAGAGTTTGCCTTAGATCTTGTGAACCAGCTTCTTGTATATCAGACCACTGTATCTATGCTGTGATACTGGTTACATAAGTCACGCTACTTAATTTGGCAGGGTACAATGCAAAAGCATAAGCATAAGGCACCATTACAGGCTGGAGAATGTTAACATTCACTACTGTCCCTGCCTGGCCCATTTTTTTTTGTCTGATTTTTGCAAGGTTAACTCATGATCATTTGAGTCTTTCATCAAATGACACTATCTTAAAGTATTCTTCTGTCCCCACTATATCTTATACTTCTATATTTTCATTTTCTTTTAGATTGTACTATTTTATTTTCTTCATAACCTTTTTAAAATGTATTTGGGACAGGGGATGTAGGGTCTACAGGATCTCACTATGTAAATTGGACTTGTAGTGATACTCCTGTTTTAAGCCTCCCAAAGTGCTGGAATTACAAGTGTATACTACCAAACCCAGTCTCAATCACTGTCTCAGCATGCTCTGTGAGCAGGGCTGGCATGGCATGCTGGGAATTGAAACCCAGCTGTTGCATTCTGCTGACACGAGCACTTTGGTCTGCTAAACTATCAGTCTTCTCCATAACTTTTATTACTAATTGAAATAGTTATTCAGATGTGTATTTGGTTACTTGCTTATTTAATTGTTTTATCTCCTTTATTTTGTTTTCCTCAGTTATAATGTATTTTTTCTGAAGGAAAAAACTACTGTGTCTTTTTCACCATTCTATCATCAGTTCTCAGCATAAGGATAACATGTACAAGTTTTGAAATATTTGTTCAATGAAAACAAATGCATTTCATAGGGTCTATAAACCTTTTGCTGTTCTCATCAGTGTAGTGTATTCTAAGAATGAATGCAGAAACACTATGGAGTTTTCCGCTGTGCAAATCTATGCATTAATTAGAGTCAGGTTCTGTGTAGTTTGGGTTTGGAATTGGGTTTGGTTACGAAGATTCTCTTTGTGATGAAAGAATCTATGTTTTCAAAGTAAAGCCATAAGAATGGATTATTTCATCTGGGCTGGATTTGAAAGATCTCACCTGTTTCCACATGAAAATACATATTAGAGAAATAAGATACATTGTGCACAGGATTTAAAATAATTTACAACTGTCTGGGTGTGATTATGTGGACCAGAAAGAGATAAATACTTTTCAGAAAGTACTAACAGATCACCTGATGGAATCTCATTGTGAGTTCAGCAGTTAGCAATGGAAATCAAATCTTTATGCACTACTGAATATCTGTGGGATAAGACCAAGGATCTACTGAAAAAGATGGCCAGCTTGAAGCACTAGAAGCACATAGAGAATTTATATTTATCCACTGCTTATCTTTTTGCTTTATCTCATGTTAGATAATTTTGTCAACCTGGAGGTAGAGACATCTTTAATGTAATCCACAGGAAAAGAAACAAAATTATATTAGATTAGCTATATAGTTTTTTTTTTTTTTAAACTATTATAAAGGGAAAACCACCATAGTAGTTGTCAGGTGAGGAGTATACCAGCAAATGAATGAGGATTTGGAGATTGAAATATGGGACTGCAGGCCACTGATATCTGTTATAGCCATCTGTCTTTCTTACATACTTATGTTTTGAATATCACTCTAATTTTATTTCTCATCATATAACATTTACTTTTCTTAGACAACTTTTTCTCAGCTCTCTTGTGATTTAAATAAGCTACATACCTATCCCTGTTTTCTCCCACATGTATAATGCTCAGTGAACTAGATTACATCTGATAAATTTAGAATGGACAAACAGAATTTCCTTCAGTGTTATTCCAATTTCTTGAATGCTTGGACTCTAAAATCATGAGGTTCCAGCTTAAACTGAGAAAAAGCGGGACTGTAGCCAGATAGCAGAAGACAAAGCAGAAAGAGGCATACTGTTTCCTCTAACTTACAGTGTACCAACTTGCATAATAAAAATACAATAAACATTTGTTGGAGACATTGTTAAACTATGAAAACAGCCATTAGGCCAACATCTCTGTAAGACACGAAACTTTTGGAGGTAAGCATGACACACTGTATTTCCTTTTATCTAAATCTATTTGCTGATTCATAAAGAGCATTGGCTGACAGACTGAAAACCAAGAAATGTTGCCTAAGAAGCACTGAAACTGGAGGCAACCTTCAGCAGTCTGGAATCTGGAGAGGAAAATGTTGCCACTGAGTGCCAGCAGGGCAGCTCTGGAAGGAGAAACTAGTCTTTGATGGGAAGAGAAAGATCAGAGATGTGAATTTGATACTCTGAGCTGCTCTGGCCTTGAAATATTTGTTATTCATGAATGAAGCTGACTGAAAACCTGGGGAATGAAGGAGAAAAGTTGTTATGAGCCTGAAAAATGGAATATGTTTCATAATAGGATGATTATTATGTTAAGCGACAAAAATTGGAGCTAAGAGACTGGACAGGAATAACACAAACTCAAAGCCAGCCTGGATACTGAATGCCTGAATAAGACCTTGCTTCAAAATGAAGTAATAAAAGCCTGAGGATACAGCTCAGTGGCAGAGCACGTGCTCAGCATGTGTGCAAGGCCCTGGCTTCAATCTTCAGTTCCCCTGACTGCCTTCCCCATGCCCAGGCAGACATACTCATTCACAGGCACAGAGGAGAAAGACCAGGAAAACAAGCAGGTTTAGGTTGAGACTTCTGCAGGACTAGACATTTGCATTCTTAAAAACCCTCATTAAAACCTGGGTGAATACATTTCATTGAGTTTTCTAGATTTCCATGTTATTATTCAGACTTGAAAAGTTATCTATTGTTCAGAAATAATGTTTGGCTCCATGGCACAAGTTCCTGCCTGGCAAGTGCAAGGTCATAAGTTTGAACCCCGGGCCTGAAAACAAAACAAAACAAAACAAAACAAAACAAAACACCAATGTTTCAGAAAAGTTTTCTATTGTCTTTAAGTACATTTTTTGTTGTTGTTTTAGTTTTTTTCTTTCTCATTTTATCCTTCTGGTACTTCAATGATGTATACATTGCTCTTCTTTATGATGTCTAGTAATCTGTTTAAGCTATTTTCACATTGTTTTATTTCATTATCTATTTTCTCTACAGACTGAAAGGTTTCCAGTGACCTGTCTTCAAATTTGTCATTTTTTCCTTTGGCTTGATTTATCTGTTTAACCTTTTTTTTCCTTTCTTTCTTTCTTTCCTTGTTTCTTTCTTTCATTTTAGGGAAGGTTCTACAGGGTGTTCAGGATCTTATTACTAGAACAGACTAGTAGTGATCTGCCTGTTTGCAGCCCCCCAAGAGCTGGGATTACAGGCCCATTCCACATGCTCAGCCTCAATTGCCATCTCAGTACCCTACAGGGATGGGGCTGGCATGGCAGGCCCCTATGCCTGCTTGCAGGTGCTTTAATCTGCTGACCTATTTGGCCAACCCTGTTTAACCTTCCTTATGTTTTTTTTTAGTTCAATTATATTTACTAATTCTATGATTTCTGCCAGTACTTTTTCATATTTCCCACCTATTAAAGGTCTCATATTTTTCACGTATTGTTTCTCTTATATGAGTGCACATATTTATGCTGTTCTTCTGAATTTCTTCCAGGTAAATCACACCCCTATATTTGTATATGATTGACTTCTGGATTTATTTTGTTTGAATGTTTTTCCTGTTTCTTAATTTTTCTTTACTCTATGTGTATTCTATGCATTAGATAGAAAAATAGCTCTACATGGTTCTATCTTTATTCTAATATCCTAGAAGAAGCTAAAGAAAATTGTCTTTTGGATGAAGATAACATTTTTGAAGATTCTTATTTGTTTCTCAAGAAAGTCATGGCATTCAGGGAAGGTCAATGGCTCAGTGGATTAAAGTGGCTGCAAGCAGCCACAGGGGCCCTGGACTCAATCTCCCCAGCCTACTGTGCTAGGCCTGCTCCCGGGACACACTGAGACTGCAATAGAGGCTGGGCATGGTGGCGTGGGCCTGTAATTCCAGCTCTTAGGAGGTTGTAAACTGGTGCATTACTATGAGCCTGATCTAGTAGTGAGACCCTGAGCATCCTGTAGATCCTTCCCTAAAATATATATAAAAAAGGAAAGACAATCATAGCATTCAATGAAAACTTATAAGATACACCAAAAAATCAGACTAAAAGAAAAAGAAAAAAACAGGAACAAACTGATGATTCCAGCACTGAAGTTATTACATAAGGTCTGAATATGTTCCTCATATTGTCACAAATGGGTGACACAATTAACATTTAAAAAAGAATTTATATCTAAAGATAAAATCAAAATTCTATATTTAAAAGGTGTAATTAGTTCACATAAATATCCACATGCCACAGCAACCCCACCCCTGGGCTCAGTGAGCTGGCCACTGACTGAGCCTGGACTTGGTGACTGTGCCTATAATTCCGGTTCTGGGCAGGATGAAAACAGGAGGATCACTATTAGCCTGAGCTGTGTAGTGAGACCCTATAACAAATATATAATTTTTTAAAAAATTATATAAATTTAATTCGTTTTAAATTTCATGCTAAATATTTGCTGCTATCATATAATTTTATACTATAGTAACATCTTACTCCTGTTTTAATTAACAATTGGCTTATTTCAGTCTGAAAGTTTTGAGCTATTGGAGATGCACATATTGACAGTGTACATACAAACAAGTCTAACAAAGCTGCCATATAATGATGTGCATAGCTTAAGACTAGGGATTTCTACTTCCAAGAATATGTACAACAGAAATGCATAAATACATGAGCCAAACATAAGTTTGAGAACCTGAACAGCATGAGTGAGACTGCACCGGGCCTGACAGAAGCTCGTTCAACCTAGCAACTGGGCCTGGTGTGTGAATGAGACCACCTGAGGCTCTCCAGAAATTCATATGAGCTAGCAACAAAGACTGGCATGTGAATGGAACTTCATCAGACAAGCCGTGTGGAAAATTGCCACAGAACTCCCTGTAGATAGACTCAAGAGAAGACTTACCCAGCTGATCCAGGAGCAGAACATCTTGCCAGAGTGGCACAGCAGGTTCACCTCCAAGGATTGCAGTAGGAAGAAGTGGAGCTCAGCAGCCAGACCCAAGCCACACCCACTGGACAAGTTTGAACTTGAATTCTGGTGTTAAGGTAAGAACTCTACCAAAGCTCTGCACCAAAGGTCAGAAGGCAAGGCTATACAAAATGGAAAAAAGGAGGAGCAAAATTCATGCTCAGACCCTGAGCCTACCCAGAACAGATACAGGAGACAATACCATAGAAGAAACTGGAAATCAACACACTTAAAATCTCTGAAATAATAGCATCTGAAGTAAAGAAACAACTGCAGAAAAGTATAGAGGAAATCAGATCAGAAGTAATTCCTGAATTTAAATAGAAATAATACTTATAATAAAAGAAGTACTATTTCTAAAGAAGACACCGATAAAAACATAGAGGAGAGTAGAAAAATGATGGGATCCTTGAATGAGCAATATAGGAAAGTAATAGAATGTATAAAGCAGATTCAAAGTGCTATACAGGAACTTAAAACCTCAATCATAAGTTGGCAAAGCCATTTCAATTAAAGTAAAAATACACTTTTAAACCTTAGAGACTCCATTGCTGCTAGTGAAGAGGTAAGAAGAGATCTCTTAATAACAACTAGGATGCAAGAAAAAGTAATTCAACATCTGCAAGATGGTGTAAAGATGAACAATGCAGGACTAATAGGCATCAATGAGAAAGAAGGAGTCAATAAAAATGATATAAAAAGAATATGGCAGAAGTAATAGCAGAAAACCTCCCAAATATGGGGACACAATTTGACACTTAGATACCTAAAACATATAGAACTCCGAATAACATCGACCCAATTAAAACCACAGCCAGACATATAATAATCAAGGTCTCAGAAATTTAGCACAGGAACAGTATACTAAAAGCTGCTAGAGAAAAGAAATAGATCGTATTTAAAGGAAAATCCATTAGAATAATAGCTCATTTCTCTTTACAAACCTTCAAGTTAAGAAGACCATGGAGCAAAGTACTTCAAGTCTTGTAAGAAAACAAATTTCAGCTCAATATAACCTGTAAAGCTCTTTCAAGTTCAGTGGAGAAATGAAGTACTTACATGACAAAGAGCAACTAAAACATTTCATAATGACAAAGCCAACCCCATGCAATTTACTAAAAGATATTGTAGAGAGGAATCAAAATGACCACAACTCCATGAAGGAGAATGGAAAGAACCTACCAAATAGGGCACACAAACACAGGAGAAAAAGAAGTATACAACAGCAATCTTTCAACTATTATTTTGTATACCACAGCAGAATGTGTCCATTAGCATATTCTACAAATATGCTTCTCCTACACTCTATGGGCCATGATTCTGTCTGGGTCTACAGGGTGAATACCATGGAAATAGCAGTAGCTTAGTCCCACACGTGACAGCTGGCCACGAGTAGGTGTCATGGGCTACATTCATGACATACTAGAACTTTGTGCTATGTCTTATCCCCAAACTGCTAGAGGTTCTGGTCATATATTTGTCATTCCAGTATCTATGTTATGTTTTATTCTTAGCAATTCTTTACTACCACAGAAACTTTTTCTTAGTCAATACTTTTGTATGTATTAACCTATTCAAATACTATGCAAGTACTCTGAATTGATTACAAATTTGTACATATGATACATAACATTTTGGCCTCTACATTAGACTCATGACTTTATTTGAATTTTGCAATGTTGTTTTGAAATATTTAATTTAGCTTAATTTTAATTACTATTTAATTAATTTTCTGAGTATTATTTAATTATATTTTTATGAGTCATAATGTATATTAGATATAATCTACTTATAAGACATGATATGATATTTTCTTCTAGTATTAGAAACTTTAAAAGGAAAAAATATGTATATATGTATACACGTATACACAGAGAGTTAGGGTAGATATACAGCTACTTTATCTTAGTTCATTGAAAATAAAAGTCTGTACTAATATTATTTAGAGAAGAAAAAAGAATCTGAAGAAAAATATATATTTTTAAAAGTACCAAAATAAAAAGTCACATGAGTTTCCAGCCAATAGGATGGATAAATTGTGATGAATTGATACAAAGGACTTCTATAAGGTGATACAGTAAATAAAACCATACAGAACAATATGGAAAACTCTCACAAAATTATATTAGGAACAGAGGCAAGTCTGCAAAAGATGACATATTATAAACTTATATTCATGTCAGCTTAAAATATAGGAGAACTAATTTGTGATAGCAGAAGTCTACCTTGTGGACAAAAGGGCTCTTATGCAGGAGTGGACAAAGAAAGGGAAATAGAGCAGGGAGTGAGAAACCAAGGTTTAAGTCCAGCTAAATCTAAAAGAAATACAGAAAAAGAACCTATTTTCTCTTCTTATTTTGATTTCTATAGAGCCTAGTTATGTTCAGATATTTTTAAATAACCCTTCTATTCATTTTTTTAAAAAAATAAACTACATAAAACCTGATGGTATTTCATTAATTTGGGCATTTTGAATTAAAAAAAAAGGGGGGGAGATTATTTGCTAAGAGCAGCCTAACATACACACTGAAACAAAGTGAAAATATTTTGTTCTACCTGCTGCTTTGAAGAAGCTACAAGAATCTCAGCAAGAGTCTTATATACACATATTCAATCTCTGAAAAGCATGATTTGTAAAAAACTTGGAAGAAAATAGGATAAAAGCAAAATGTTATAGGTTTTTAAAAAATAGTATTTTAGTTACTTTTCAGGGCAGCTTAGTACAGTAAATTTAATTAAAAGTTACTCCATGATCTGAGTAATTTTTTTTAACTTTTTTTTTTTGTCTTTTTGAGACAGAATCTTGTTGTGGAGTTCAGGCTGACCTTGAGCTCACTTTTGTAGCCTAGGCTGGTCTCGAACTTGCACCAATCCTCCTGTCTCAGCCTCCCAAGTGCTGGGATTACAGGTGTGCGCTACCACGCCTGGCTTGAGTGATTTTCATTTGAAGAATTTTGAATTAATTCAAATGAGCTAACATTCAATGCCAGCCTTTGGAGAGGATCTAGGCAAATTTCTCTCCCAAATAAAGCAATACTGACCAGAAAACATATAAACTAGGTAGGGGTTAAAGTGGCTAAATTGATGTGTCTATGCTGCATGACTACTAATAGTGACATTTGAAGGCTCCTTGGTACTTGAGGATTTTCAGAGTCCAATGTTCTACTATATTCAACTACATCTGCTCCCATATTTATTTGCGTTAATTTAATTTAAAAAGAGCTTTCAGTACATTAAGTGTATCTGAGAGAGTCTGCACTTGTGTGACTTTGGCGTAGCCAGTGTTATTGGCAAGCCACATACATTTGTCTTTAATGGTGACAGCAGCACAACCCAACAAGAAATGAAAGGCTGTGAAAGCGCCGCTGGCTGCCTCAGATTCCTGCATATCATCTGCTTTACTTCAGAAAGGCTGTAGACTGCTGAGTTTATTTTTGCTTATTACTAATTTACTATTGCAAAGAATCTATTCACAAAATTCTACGTAACAGAATTATTTATTTATTTATTTTTGTTTTTTTTGAGACAGGGTCTTGCTATGCAGTTCAGGCTGGCCTTGAGCTCACTTTTGTAGCCCAGGCTGGTCTCGAACTCACAGAAATCCTCCTGCCTCAGCCTCCCAAGTGCTGGGATTACAGGCGTGCACCACCATGCCTGGCTTAACAGAATATTAATGTGAAAATATTTAAGGTACTTCTACAAACAATATCTGTATCAATCCTCAAAAACTGTACAGAAAAAGGAAGAGTAGATTCTATGCTTACTTTTTCTGATGTGTGAAAACTTTTTGGAAATGTCGTTGCTAATGGGCAGAGATAGGCGTGGGCCTCTAGTTTCTTTCTCTTTGATAAAGTGCTCTCCTTAAAATGGAGCATCACTTTGTACTGAGAGGACGCACAGGTCCTCTTGGATCCTGTCTCTTTTTAAGAACTAGCTGTTCTGTGTGTATCACATCTACCCCTGCAAAATAAGACATATTATTGACAATATTTTAAAAGAAATTTTTGTTCATAGCAACTATTTCATCACTAAAGTGTATAATCTTGCACACATGCACCTTGCCACTGAGCAAGAGGGCAATTCAATGTTTTATACATCAATGGTAGATTTTTTTCTTTTTTTGGTGGTCCCACCAAAGAACACCAAACTGAAATTTCTGCTTATGTGCAGCATGAAAGGATTATCAGATACCCCTAACATTAGGGTTCAGAGGATGACTAATAAAAGAAAAGCGAGACGTTGGTTATTTCATTTAGGATATTGTCTTCTGAAGCGCTGGGTCTCAGCACGGGGTTTCCATTTTCAACCTTCTTTGCTGGGTCCTTTCTTTTCAGCTCTCTCTGTCCTTCCTTTAAACACTTGCTTTCCTAATCACGTTGCATAAGGGCAGGAAAAAAGCATGCTGAACAACCACTTTGATAATAAATAAGAATCCTCTTTAATGCAAAGAGCCCAATTTTGAAACAAATATTTTGCTGAACCTTTTCATTACTTTTATTTTCTACCTCCTCTGCTCCTGACTAAACTTGGTCTACTTTACATTTTATCTATTTATATCGCCCATCTCAGGTTCCCATATGTGAGTGTAGCCTCGTTCTATTTCTGCTATCATAGCTGCAAGAGAAGCGCTAGGGAGGGACGCCTGGCCAAGTCGGTTGCACGGGTCCACAGATCTGCGTCTTTGTTCTTTCCAAACATTTGCCAGCTTTGCCCACGCTCCAGCATCTCCTTTGCCGACCCTCTGGCTTGGGGTTTCATCCTGGTCAACCAGGATCAGTGGGACTCTTACTATTTACTTTCTGTCAAAGAAACTGGAAGTTTGGGGGGAAGTGAGCAGGATGACTGAAAGAATAGGAATTTGCACCTCAAGATTTGTAAAGACTGACTGATCACAGAAAACTGTAACTGTGCCATTTCCAAGTTAAGTTTTAATTTCCTAAAATGTGTTTCTTCTATTCCTAATCACAAGAGCCAGTGTAAACTACTTAATTCCATTATTACAGCATGAAAAACTAAAAGCAGCATAGCCTTGGGCAAGAAGTGAGCATCCCCACACGCTGTTCTCATTAGTGAGGATAAATGTGCCATCTCGGGGTGACCCATTCTGTATCCTTTATTTGTGTATTAATTAAAAAGAAAGCTTGGTGGTAACATTAATCTGTATGACAGAAAGCCATGCAGTTTCTGAACTTCACAAACAGTGTTAAAAAATCAGTTTCAGGGTCTAATTAAAAAGGCTTGCATTTCCGTCCAACAGTTCCCCACACATGTGGCCCTGGTCTCGGGTCTCCCACACTGCCCTGAAGCTGAAGCTGTCGTCAGAGGGAGGAAGGGGAGTTTCTCAAGAAGAGAAAAGGATTTCCACTGTATCCAGAAATCTTCTGAAATGTGAGCAGGTATGTGTGTGTTTTCTGAATATTTTTCATACGTTTTCAAGCTTCCATTTCCTGCCTCTGAATTTTTCTCCATTTTCCTGCCCACACTGTTTGTCCCTCTCATCAACAGATGGGATCCCCCAAATGTGAGAGGATGTGATGAGCGACTCCACAGAAAAATGTAGGACAGGCACACTGCAAAGGGGAGAGGAAACTGTTTCTATACCATGTAGAAAATTTTGGTCTATTTATTTCTATTTTTGTGGAACTGATTCTCATGTGAAATTTGATACTGGGAGTTTGCCAGGTAGCTCAGTTGATTAAATTACGTGATTTGGAAAAGTCACTCAGGCACGGGGGTCTGAGGTTCGATCCCCACCTCCACATGGAGCATGAGACCTGCCCTTAAGGCAGCCTGTGCCAGCCAAAAACAAACAAACAAATAAATAATAAAATCTGACAATCTCTCTGTCTCTGTCTCTCTCTCTGTCTTTCTCTCTCTCTCTGTCTCCTGAACCCAGGGCTTTGGGCATACTAAGTCACATCCTCAGCCCAGTGTTTTGTGCTTAGGACCACATATAACATTTTAAATCAGTAGCTTTCAAGGGACGTTTTAGCATGTTTTCCTCAAGGATGAGTAGAAAATGCCTCAAAGACAATGTGTTTGAGGTGATGCACACTACAGTATCTTTGCAACACACTGGGAAATACACAGAATATCCGGATGCCCTGCCAACTCCTCAGATGTGTGTCGGCTTCTTAGTGGGAATTTAGAAGGGCTTTTATTTTTTGTGAGGTGAATGGCTAAGTGCTGTGGAATGTAAGATTGGAGAGCTAGACAACAAAGAGAGCTCCCCTCTTAAGAAAGAAACATTTCAAAACAAGGCAAAGTCTGAAATGTTGTTCTTTTGTTCTTCCCAGACCCATTCTTCTCCTCAGCACAGGTGATTTTTAGTGTCAGGATAAGAGCCATTTTGGCAAGTAAGAGCTAGGTGCTTTTTAGAGTTAAGTATTTAAATAAATGGATGGAATTGAGAATAAGGCATAGTTTCCAAGTAGATAAGATCTCTCCTTAAAATAAGATGTTGAACTACTACTCATGTTCACCTTGGATATTTTCAAATGTACTTCATCTTTCTACTCAAATCATTTTGTCTTTAAATGAAACCTAGAAAAGGAACTGTCATGGCTTATGTGCACCTGTCACCACAAACCTGATGCAATCATCAGGCTCTTTGGAGGTAGCTGGGGCTAGGGTTTGTGCTGCTGGAATCAAGCTAGCATGTGATGCAGAGAGTGATCTGGGGTGAGACGCTAGCCTCCACTGTGTGGTTGCCGCCTGCCCCAAGAGTGCGCAGACTGGGTACAGCAAAGGGCCAGAAAGCCATGGTCGTGGCCTGGTGCCTGTGGCCTCTTGCTGCTGCTTGTCATCTGCTCTACGATGCCCCTTGACCACACCACCCTGTCTTGGAGCCAGCCAGCCATAGACTGAAACTCTACAAATGGTGAGCTGGATAAATCTTCTGTCCTTTAACTTAGTGTCAGTATATTGTCTCAGCAATGAGGAAAGTAAAACATTTACTAAAACTTAAAAAAAGAGTGCTTTACATCACAGACTCTACACTTATTAATAAAATCATACACACTCCCCATACTTAGCTACCTTCCAAAGTAAACGAAGTTGACATCATCAACCAACTCTGACATACCACATTTTGAGGATGAGTTTAGCTTCACATCGTACTTAACTCAAGATTTTAGACAATTAGAAAGGTATTTGCAGTTACATGTTGCAAATTTTAAAGACCATTCTTTATGGTATTTGATACGTACTTATGGTTTCTTTAGTATCATATTGCTTTCAGATCAGTTATAGATGAGTCAGCCAATGTAGGCAATTCAGGAGCTGGAATATTAAATTAAAAAAATAATCTTAGGTTACAGGGAAAGAGGCTTTTTCCTCAGATAATTATAGCTATTTGTGATCCTTTACCACACTCAGCCTCACCTCTCACACCTATTCTCTATCTCACTACTGCCTAAGGTGTTATAAATTTGATCTTCGTTCTACATGCTGTTCAAACAATGAAGCTCTCTGATGATAGCAATGATTGAGATTAAAGGATGAAAAATTCTGAAGCCAGGCTGGACTGTTACTGTCCCTGTAACTATGTGCAGAGACAAACTGTGGATCAAAGTATACTATTAATCCTTCATATTTTAACTTTTCTTGAAGATCTGTCCTCATTCCCCTCCTGGAAATTCCTTTGCAAGACAAATACCCTTGAATTGCAATACATTATCTTTAGATAAACTGTTTCTAATTTTAGATGTTCAAAAGAATTCTTTCTTCTATGTCACAGAAATACCTCACTGACTTTGAGGAGTCATACTGGGTCTATTTTAAGTGAAAACCTCTGAGCCAAAAGATTGCTTTGCTTCAAAACATATTAAAATTATTTGCTATTGATTGTACACTATAAAATATACATTAATCAATAATGTGGCCCCTTCCTGTGAAATAAATACTTTCAATACTAGAACCCAAACTCTCAGATACAAAATAAAATATTGCTAAGCACAAAAGGTTATGAATAATTACTGTTACTTTGCCACCTGAGACTCTCTGAGGCCTTAGGCTAGCCTGGTTCACTTGTGTAACCAGGGGAAAGAACTAAACTCAACCCTGGTCTGTTCCTTCACCTATATAAATGATTTTATGACCACTATAATCACTGATAGTGACCCTCTCTCCCATCTGTTGAAATTTTTCCTGTGCTAAAACAGTGCTTAGGTTTCAAAAATAACTGATCTCAAAATCATTAACCTAGAAAGAACCTGGCCTTCATCCACTCTATTTGTGGGATGTTAAAGCAATCTCAAGGGTTTGCTAAAATAAACTAATGGCTATAGAAGAGAGAAACACACCATCTGGACAGGCCAGTGAAGCTAAGAATAGATAGCCTAGGTAATTATTTTAGGTGGATCTATTATAGCATGTGGAAATGACATAACATTTGTATATCTCCTTTTTTTTTTTTTTTTTTGCTTTGTAAATCTGTCTGCAGTCTAAAATACAGAATAATCAGCTAGAAGAAAGCAAAATCCAAGGCTGATTTAGAGAAATGCTAGTGAATAATGGGATGCCGTGGAAATAACATCAGGCATTTATGGTTTCCACAGAACTTTGTGTTCAGTGAAGATTGAATTTCTTTGTCTTGTGAACATGTTTGTGGAGAGAACTGTGTGTCAACACACATTTATCGATTGAACAATGAGTTGTTCTATACACTAAGAAAACCATTAGCATACATGTGCCTTGAGTTGAACACTATGCCATTTAATTTATGTTTTGAAGGCATGATAACTGATTATCTTTCAGATTTCTTCAGAATGAAATATTCTTGACAGAGACCTTGTCAATTAAGAAATATTTCTTTAGGCAATACTGGTTATCACTGGTCAGTCTTACTTCCGTTTTTGAGATTTAAGACACATTTCAATACAGTGTCCATTTTCTTACCTGCTAGTACTTATAAGGCCACTCTGGCAGGGCTTTCAGGCCAGATGCCTATGAAAATAATCGCTGACCTTTGGTAAATACAAAGCCGTGCACTGTGACCTTCCCTCACTTGCTTTCTCAGAACCACTGAATGCAGCTGGCTTCTCTGAGCATCATCGTATTCTCACTCCATCCTCACCCCCTTGGGCCTGTATTTTTTCAGCTTCTCTCCTGTTCTCTGTCTCTTTGTCTCTCTGTCCACCTCTCTCTCTGTCTCTGTCTTTCCCTGTCTCTGTCTCTCTCTCTGTCCTTCTCTCTTTCTCTCTCTCTCTATCTCTCTCCTTCCGTCCCTTTCCCTTTGCCTCTCTACTAAATACCTGTTCTAATAGGACTTCATTTACAATCCCTCACCATACTTTCTCTTGTTTTGCTTAAAATACTGAAGAGGTTGTAAATAAAAATTTCTTAGAAGTAATTTCGAAGAGAAATACTTCACGAAAGTGAGATGTATCTTCTTTTCTTTTTTCTTTCTTTCTTTCTTTCTTTCTTTCTTTCTTTCTTTCTTTCTTTCTTTCTTCCTTTCTTTCTTTTCTCTCTTTCTTTTGTCTTTTTGAGACAGAGTCTTGCTATGCAGTTCAGGCTGGCCTTGAGCTCACTTTTGTAGCCCAGGCTGGTGTCGAACTCTCCCTGATCCTCCTGCCTCAGCCTCCCATGTGCTGGGATTATAGATGTGCACCACCATGCCTCATTTGCATCTTCTTTTCTGTGTCCCCTGAAAAGAACTAGGAACAGTGACTAACCCTAAATCAAAGGCATTCCTAAGAGAAATGGCATATATCCAGAGTAAAGCGGCAAATCCATCAAAATTCTCCAGAAACCAAATTAAAAGATCTTTTGCAACATGAGATGAAATAATGCACTACTCTACTATTATGCTAGTCAGGTTTTCATTGCTGTGGCAAAATACCTAAGAAAACCAAATTAAAAGAAAGATTTATTTTGGTTCACAGTTTTAGGTTTCAGTCCATGGTAAGCTGGCTAACTTCCATCTGATCCCCTGTTGAGCACCGCACTTGGTGGTAGTGTGTGGCAGAGCAGCATGGCCCACTGCATGGCAACTGTGAAACAGACAGAGAAGGGGCAGGAAGACCCTGCAGAGGGTCCTCTTCCCCCATGGCCTGATTCCTCTAGCAGGCTCCACCACCTTCCATATATTTCACCTGCTGGGGCCACACCTTCAGCACATGACCAGATTCAAACTACAACATGGCTGCTAACATCAGAAAAGACACAAAAATCAGGTATTTATGTCCATTTGATGGAAATATATAGTACTAGCTATGGATTATTCTCAAAAAATAATGAAACATGAGATTGACAATAATCTATAAACATATACACTAAATTATAAGAAATAATGGAAAAAGAAAAATAATTGGAGAAATTATATCATGAAATCTGAAAAATCAAACTTTTAAGAATCTCTAAAGGACTAAGGAATTTATCTCAGCCAAAAAATTTTAAAAATTGAAAGAAAGAGTAGTCAGGGACTCTCTCTTACAATTTTCACTTTAGAATTTGCTTATAAAATTTAGTACTCTTAGTGGTGGTGGTGTGGAATAAATAAATGAAGCTGAAAAGGACTCTGGGCTTGAGATTAGTTTACGGTTGTTTTAACTGGATAAAAAGTAGTTGGGGACTCATTATAATGGTCCCTAATTCTGAATGGTTTTAACTCAGATTAAAAAGTTATTTTCAAATTGAATTCTGCTGTTGGTCAAATTTATATCATTAATTCTGCTCTTCTTTGAGAGCAGAAGATGCATGTATTTATACCTTAATATTTAAATAAGATTGATTTATAGAATTTAAAAAAAATTCTATTAATTTTAATAAGAAAATGACAATGAGACAGTTTCAAAACATGTTAGTATGACAGCCATAATAATTAGTACATTGCATACTGTTTTCTTCATATTAGTTGTTCAGAGTACAAGATGCACACATGATAACTTTTCTAAACACTATTAGTACAAATACTTCTTCTCACTGAACTAAGAGAAAGTAGTTGTATATATAGTCCAATAGGCCATAATAGTAGTGGGTTATCAGCAGAACTAACAATGTCGGAAGCTGTTGACTTGAGCCTTTTATAGCTCGGCATATTAGTATGGCTTTATGTTTTATACCTTGTGGTTATATTTTTGTGCTGGATGGTTGAGACCCAGTTAAAGCAAGACCTATATAACAACAAAAAGTAACTTTTGTATCTGATAGGTTAGTCAAATCCCCTCAGGATTTACCCTGAAACCGTGCACAGTGTCTCATAGAACTTTTGTCAGTACAGTCATCTGGATGAGTCACAGCCATCGTTTGACCAATTTGGTGTATGTGGAAGCCTGAGAGAATATTTTCTCTCTAGGTAACGCTCCTTGGGCACACTGTACATCATTGATCTCTTTCCTCTGTGGCTCCAGTCTCTATAGAAATCTTATTTTTATTTCATCCAAAGTAAAATTCAAATTCTATAAGTTCTACTAAGATGACAATATCAAGAAAAATAGTAGTGTCCAGATTTTAGTGTTTCCATCCGAATGTTTATGTGTGGCATATATCTAGATATTCAATCCACTTGAGCACACATAATACCTGATTCTTTCCTCTTCCAAGCCTATATCTCCTGTCCATTGTCATGATTTACTGTTTTTTTCCCCAACAATGTGGAAATAAATCTAAATCAATCTCTGTTGTTCCTCCACAACCGGGGCTACCATCATCTCCTATACAGGCTACTGCTATAGACTGTTCATTTGCCTTTCTTGTGCTATTTCAACTTTAAACAGAACACTTTTCCAAAGAGGGGACATTTGGTAAATGCATTTCTATGGCTGGTGAATTTTGTTTTATCTCCATAATTTTATAAATATCTAGAATGAACAACAGGTAGTATTCTCACCCCTAGCAATGGGGTCTAGATTCGGAACTTTTGAAAGTTTTAGTAGGTGATAAATCCATTTGACTCTCCTTAACTCAACATGTTCTAAAATCATAACTGCACAGATTTTCTTAAAAATAATACACTTTTAGAAAGTCTTTCATGAACTTGTTTTTGGAAATAGTACGTCATAGAGTGGATATAATTACATACATGAGAAAGGGATTTATTTATTTTTTACCTCCATATATATATATTTTTTTGTATAGGGTCTCACTGTGCAGCTCAGACTCATAGTAATCTTTCTGTTTTCAGCCTCTACAGTGCTGGGATTATAGGCATGCACCACCATGCCCAGATGCCATCGCCAGCTCTGCACCTGTGGAGGCCAGTAGAGTTTGTAATGTCAGAAATCGAACCCTGGCCCTTGTGCTTACCTAAGCAAGTGCTTTGTCTGCTGAGCTATCTCACTGGCCCTTGTACCTCCATTTTAATTACCAAATTTGTAAGTTTCTCTTGTAAAAGTATTTACTTTTAAGTGCATTTCTTTTAGAAAATGTTGGCATATGCTGCACTTGCTCCACTGTTCAGATACAGATATCTGTTCAGCTTATGAAATCTGATTGAATCGTTTACTCAGGCTTATATACTTTCTATATTGCTACATTTCAGTGAAACATTAAAAGAAAAACACTTTGTGATGTCAATTTTATGTTGTGTATATTTTACCTCAATACAAAGTGAAATAGGAAAAATAATAATTGTGTAACACTTATATAACCTTTAATTTCTTCCTGCTACATTTAGAATAAAATTTCCACTCTCCAATGCTGTGTTCATCTTTCACTTGCTCACACGAAATTCTCGCTGTGCGAACTGGAGCACAAGTTTCTGCTTCTCTTACTAAATGCGCCTTTATCACACACAATTTCCAATACTAAGAATGCTGCGCAAGCCCATCTGGGCTTTTGCATTTATAAGCCTCTAAATACTTGCCACCTTTTCCATTTTCTATTTATTTTACTGTATTTGCCTTGTTTCAAAATTATACAAGATGATTCTATTTTAACTACTTATGTCTGTCACTAAACCACAAGTTCCAGGAGGTTTTTACATCTGTCTGTTATACCAGGGCTGGACTCATGAAGCACAGACTACAGAACTCAATAAAGAGTTATTAAATGAAAATTAAAAATTGAAAAAACTTTACTGCTATGTGAAATTTTTATTTTTAAATTTTATTTATTTATTTGTTTATTTATTTATTATTTAGTAGTACTGGGGATTGAACACAGGACCTTGCCCTTGCCAGGCAAGCACTTATTCTGCTGAGCTATCTCCCCAGTTCTGCTGAGCAAATTTAATACTGTGACCAAAGTTTGCAAAAAGAGGTTAATTTGGAAATATATGCTCATAAGCATCAACACTCATGTTAAATGTGATATTCATTTTTAAGGCAAAATTTACTTGTTACATGGAATTATCAAACACTCAAATTGAATTTAAAGATTAGGTTGGGTATGTTTAGATTGAAATTGAAATCGTATTTCTCTTGCCCAGCTGAAAATTAACTTTCCCTCCCTCTCAGAAATAGTTACTAGGGAAATTAAAATGTCACCTGTGGTTTAATAATTTGGTATTTAAAAGGTTTTGTAGAAACATTCCATAGGATAAACGAAAAATATTTATTTCCTTACTTTGACTCCGCTTGCTTTATGTTAACTGAATAAGTGTTATAAGTGTAATTTTTTCTGCATATTGAAGTCACGTTTTAGTCACCTAAAGTAGAACTATAGTCCTTTCAATGTGCGGTCAGTAGAAAGCATCTGCGGTACTGTAACTGTCATCTAACTTCAGTTTCCCTGTGGTATACAGTGGGGAAGCAGGGGAAATGCCTTCCTAAATGTTTGAAGTTCTTAGCGCAGACCATGCAAAATGGGGTTGCAGATGCTAAGCACAGATGTGCAGTGTACAAAAGATGATGATTCCTACCAAACAGCAAAGGAGGAAAGAGTAGATCCAGAGAAATCTGGGAGCCACTCTTTCTCAGACCCTTACATTGGAGAAAAATGATAACAATAGTCTGCTGAGTTCAAGTAAGCATTTTTTAAAAAATTATTATTGTTATTATTTTTACAATGGTTAATATATTGCAGAATGTTGTCTTCCTCACAGTTGTTTAGAGTACAAGATACAAACATGATTTGTTGTTTAAACATCATTTTAGTATGTTTCATAAGGAAAAGATATATATTTCTCAACGTCTTTAAAATTATTTATTTATTTATTTATTTATTTATTGGGTATGGGGTCTCCCTACACAACTCGGACTCAGAGTGATCGTCCTTCTCAGCCTCCCCTGTGCTGGGGTTACAGGCGTGTGCCACTACGCTTGGTTGTGGTGGCTGGCTCAGCAACCGGAGCCTACATGGCATGTGGTGCTGGGGATCAAGCTTGGGTCTCTGAGCATGCCTAGGCAGGCACTGGGACTGATGATCTACCTTCTCAGCTGCTCAGTGGTTTTTTAAACCGTATTTTTTGTATTAGGTAAGTGATTCTTGACTTCAAACACAAATTAGAGCTAACTAAGCAGTTTTAAATTTCTAGTGCATAAACCACATTCCAAATCAATGAAATCAGATTCTTTCGGAGCTAATGCCTGGAAGTCAGAACATTTAAGAAATTGTGTAGCTGATTCTAATGTGTAGTCAAGATACACTCTTTAAGGTCTTCTCAGAAGCAGCAGAGCATAACTAAAAGGCACATACAGGTATTTATAAATGCAATTGTATACTGGAAATACATTCATATAGGCCAATGTAGAACTACATTAACTGATCAATATTCATTGAATATAATGCACAAAAATCCTTAGGATTTCTGAAAGTTTTAACTCCTATCTTATTTGAATATTTTTCTAAGTAAATGGCAGAAAGGCCTATCAAATTCTACTCTCTAGATTTTAAACATGAATGGGCTCTTGAATTTAACCATGCACACTTGTGGTTACACTTATGCCTACATCTGGTGTCTTTCTAGAAAAAAGGGAAATCTCTCCACTTTGAGTCTCTTTTGCCACTCTCTTGTAGCCTGTGTGGTACCTTGACCCAGCTGATGAGGTACACATTTGGGGGTCGGACTGGACTGTGTCATAAGGAGAAGACGAGGAAGATTGCTTTGTGGCTTGTCCTCAGTGTGGAGCAATTTCAGGACCACAGGAGCCCCACATTCTGGCATGACTCACATTCAGTGGCCAGGGCCTGTGCTCTTGGTGGTGCTTGTGCCAGGTCTAAAGAGAGATAATGGACAAGGTAATGACACACAAACAGCAAAACATTTCCATGTCACATTTAGATATGGGACACATGTTTCATTTCTGCCTTTTCTTATTACTTTGTGAGCTGCTGAAAGTTTATGTGTTTAAATTATTATTCTACAGTGAATTTATGTTGGGGACGGATGTAAATTCTACATAAACTCTTTCAGAATTAAGAACTCAATGAATACCTGCGACTGTAAGGATTCCTCTTTAAAGATCGAAGTATCAAATTAGAAAGTACCAGTAAATAATGTATAATTTAAACAAAATACATTTTGTTGGAAGTGTGTATTGACATATAAACTAAAATTCCCAAACTTCTTTATGTGTGCTGTGAACAGAATCTGCTAATATAATCTAATTTTTGTTACACTTTCTCTCTCTCTCTCTCTCTCTCTCTATATATATATATATATATATATATATATATATATATATATATATGTTTATATTTTTGAGACAGAGTCTCATTATGCAATTCAGACTGACCTTGAGCTCACTTTTGTAGCCCAGGCTGATCTCAAACTCGCATTGATCCTCTTGCCTCAGCCTCCCAAGTGCTGGGATTACAGGCATACACCACCATACCCAGCCCTCAATACATATTTAAAATACTTTACTTTTCTTTGTAAAACAAAACTGGCTTCTATGCCTTTTTTTTTTTAGCAAAAAGTTTTGTTTAGCTGGTGTAACTGTGCCCTGCTAATTCTCTACTGAAAATTATATCACATGCCTCTTTGGCCTTCCAGCCACAGTCATACATTTCAATATTGTTTTCTGTTTGAATTAGGTTAAGAAATTTCAGGCAAAATATATTATGCTACATTAAATGAACAGATATAAAATAGTCATTAATGTCATGATTATAAACATATACACTAAAACTTTGAAAGATAATTTTTGCTTTTATCCATCTTCTTACATATAATTCATGCTACTTTTTGAATGATAAAGAAAATAATCAAGGAATAATAGACTATTATATTTTAATGTATTGCAGGTATTGCATCTTACTCCCTCATCATAAAAGGAACAAAGCCCAATAATTAGTCATTGGAAATAAATATCTAACAAGTTGAGTAATTTCTTAAAATATCTACCTTGAAAGTAATTCTTAGCTGGGCGTGGTGGCACACGTCTGTAATCCCAGCACTCGGGAGGCTGAGGCAGGAGGATCGGTGTGAGTTCGAGACCAGCCTGGGCTACAAAAGTGAGCTCAAGGCCAGCCTGAATTGCATAGTGAGACCCTGTCTCAAAAAGACAAAAAAAAAAAAAAAAAAAAAGTGATTCTTTATAATCTAGCACACAGCATTGGATTTTATTTTGTTCATGTACAATGCAGATGAGAATATTCTTTCAATGCACTGATAACATATGAATGAATATTTCCCTTGTAGACATTTCCAGATAAAAACAATTAGGTGGAGCTTGCAGAATTGTTGGCTTCCAGGAAGATACAAAACTAGTATAGTTACTGCAGAAATATCTTCATGCACACCACCACCAACAACAAAACAAATGACTGAAAAGTGCTGTTTTCTATAGGAAGGTGGAAAAATACTAAAGCCAGGCTTTCTGCCAGCAGTCTCTAGAAAAGAATAATAGCTCTAGCAATATTTATGAAACACTTTTCAGCTGAGCAGTTGCAAGAGATATGTTTTAGAACAGGATTACTTCAAAATGAATCTTTATTTTGTTGAGCCAGAGTGAGGATGGGTAAAGATAACACAGGCTTTGATGATTTCAGGCTGTCTCCTGCCACCATGCTCCCTCACGTGAACAGAGCACACAGTATCTGCCGTGCTGCCATCTGGTACAGCCACTGGGTGGAAGTTAGCCATCTTATCCCAGCCCCTATTTCCAATATTCCTATGTCTGACCCACAAAGAAGAACAAAGTCCTTGGCACACATTCTTGGAAAGAAGTGTCCCTGAGCTAGGACACTTGTCCTTCATAATGCTTGGCAGAATTACAACTATACAGATGCACGTGATTATCGATGTAATATGTACCATTCCCTCTAGAGTGTGAATTTCATGGAGGTGGACATTGTGCCCAGTTTTATTTGCCACTATATACCAGTACTTTACAACATGTTTAACTTGGAGTAGTCAGTCCCTAGTGTTTGCTGAATAAGGGAATGGATGAAGGAGGTAGGAAATGTGTGTCAGTTCATAATGGTGTCAGAGTGCATCACACTTACGCTATTGGTGATTGTGGTGAAAAGGGATACCTAAGGAAATTGCATGTTTTCAGTAGAGCCATTTGAGCAGTGAATCATTTCACCACACAAAATAAATGAGGAAGAGAAATGAGAAAAGAAAGCAAGGTAATGCGAGGAGTCTTACAAAAGACCTTAAAGTTCAAAGTAGGCAAAAGTGAAGGAAGGCATCTACGGGGAGACACTATAAATTTTATTGTATTTATTTTCATTGATTATGCCAGTAAAGAAATCATGTAATAAGGATGATTTTATGTAAATAAAAATAAATATTCAAAAATAAAAATATATACATACATTAGAATACTATTCAGCCATAATGAAGAAAGAATTTGTGTCATTTGCAGGAAACTGATGAGTCTAAAAGAAAACATATTAGGCAAAGTAAGCCTGAGACAGAAAGACAGCTGCTGTTTTTTTTTTTTTTTTTTTTTTTTGGTTTTGTTTTTTTGGTCTTTTTGAGACAGGGTCTCACTATACAGTTCAGGCTGGCCTTGAGCTCACTTTTGTAGCCCAGGCTGGTCACAAACTCACATGATCCTCCTGCCTCAGCCTCCCGAGTGAGGGGATTACAGGCATGTGCCGCCATGCCTGGCTTGCTGTGTACCTTCTCTTACATAGAGGAGAGAGAGAGAGGGAGAGGGAGAGTGAGAGCGAGAGAGAGAGAGAGAGAGAGAGAGCGAGAAGGAGAGAGAGGGAGAGAGAGAGACTGAGATAAAAGCAGAAGCACTATTAGGAATGGAGAAGGGGGCCTGAGAGAAGAGAAAGGGTGAAGTGGAAGGGCAGCAGGCCTAAAGCTCCTGCACATCATGATAGATACACAAATAGAAATGCCACCGTGAAATCCATGAATTTGTACAATAAATATGTCAATATTTAGGAATGTGTAGAATTCATTTTTGGCACTATTTGAAACTTGAATTTGCATTTTGTGAAATTGAACATTGATTTCATCTCTTGAAAAGATTTTAGAATTCGATTTGTGCAATTTGGAATAAGAGCTTCATTCTAATTACCTGTTCCTTTTAGCTAAGTTTTCAAATAGTGGAGTTACATTGTCATAGAGACCTCTGACATTTTTTGCAATTTAATAAATCTCTATTCAGAAAGTAGATGGTTTCATAAAGAGATCAGAGCAACATGAAATAGACACTAAAGAGGTCAAAGGATGCCAATCTAATTGACAAATTCTATTTTATTAAAAGTAAGAGCTTCTATTAAAAAAGATACCACCAATGAAGTGAAACCATTTGTAAGATGGAATATAGGTTTATAGTATGTGTCACTGACAAAAGGACTTATATCCAGAGTGCATAAATAACTCCTACAGGTTAATAACAAAAAAGACAGGGACAACCAAATAGCTCAGACGATTAAAGCACCTGCAAGCAGGTGCAGGGGCCCAGGGTTCAATCCCCGGCCTGCCATGCCAACCCCACCGCCGGGACACACTGAGATGGCAGTTGAGACTGGGTTTACTAATCCCAGCTCGTGGGAGGCTCTAAACAGAGGAATGACTGCAAATCTAATCTAGTAGTGAGATCCTGAATACCCTGAATACTCTCTCTCTCTCTGAAAAAGAGAGAGAGAAATTGCAGCGAGGAAATAGCACAGCTGTATAAGCACCTGCCTAGCAAGTGCGAGGTTCTGCGTTTGACCCCCTGATACAAAAAAAGTAGAAATATAATTAAAAATGGACAAGAGACATAGTCATGCAGTACACACACACACACACACACACACACACACACACACACACACACACAGAGGAATGTATCTTCTGATGGTCAATGAGTCTTTGTATCTGAAGAAAGTATTCATTAGATTGAATATAATTTTCAAAAGGTCAAACTTTCATGTGTTGACAAACAGAAAAAGAATTGGCATTCTCATATTGTTCTGGAGACTTATCTGAACTTATGCATCTCCTGTGTGATAGAAAGGTACACGGACACAAAAGAGTGAGTAGTAAATAAACTTCAAAGTAGCATTGTTTCTATTTTCCCTAAGCAGAAAACAAAAAAGCCCATGAACAGAATGGATATATAAATTATGCCACAGTCATGCAGAAGAATATTGTGCACATGTAACAATATAGAAGATTTCTCAGATAAAATAGAGCAAAGAAGCTAGACAGGGGTGAGTACATGGCTCCACTGAGTCATGTGAAAAACTGAAAAAAAAGCTCTCTGTTAGAAATTAGGAGAGTTGTTACTTCTATGGGTATAGTGCTTTGAGGAATGGGTAGGAGAGAGCTTTGGACATGTTACTCATATTTTTCTTTGATATAGGAACTGCTTATGCACTCTGACCAGAGGTCACGATTTTCTCAGTACTGGGTCTTCCTTTTCATCAATTTCTCTCCCTAAGCTTTTCTACTCCCTCAAACTGAACTGCTAAGCATATGTTTCTCTGCTTAAAAAATTATTATTGTTATTGCCAGATATAAGAAATAAAAACTGTTAGGTTATTATGAATCAGCAAAAATTGTGTCTAAGTCCTTTGTCTAAAAGGGAATGTTAAAATACCTAACTACTCAATGTATAACATGATATGACTGTACTTTTGTCTTTCTTAAGGGAAGTAAAAACATCCTTCATTGGGAATTTTTTATATAAAGAATCAGATAGAAAGCTGGTGAAATAACTCAGTGGTCTAAAGTGCCTGTGTAGGCAAGCCTAGGCAGGCACAGGGGACTGCAGTTCTATCCCTAGCACCACGTGCCACACCAGCTCTGCCCCCAGGGCAGGCTGAGCCAGATTAAAAAGAAAAGAATCAGGTAGAAATTATGATCCATAAAGCCTGTATGAAAAACATATTCTAAGAAATGTTTCCACTCTGACCCTCAGCCTCTTCCTCAACCCTGTCTCCCACTTACAATGATTCAAAGCTTACTGAAGTTGAGAAGAATTTTCTTTATATGTAGGCAGAGTTTACAGTGTTCCAAAGTACCTCCGGTGAAGCTGCCCTTACATATGCACCTGTTATTTACATTTCTTTAACTGCAATGTTCCTAGCTGTCTTCCAGCCCCAATCCTGCTTTGCTGTGCGTTGCTGAGAGCTGCCTTCATAGAACTCACTTGCAGAAAGGAGGGATTGTGGGAAACTAGAGGATCTAAAGCGGGAGAATCTCTTTGCCTTCACAAGCGCATCATTCAGGGGCTGTATGTCCGCAGTGATCCCAGGTCCATGGGAAAACCCTCCTTATCATGGTCTCAGCTCCCAAAGTACAACTCGAGAAGCTGGGGATCTGGATGTAACACTTGATGACGCAGGTAGTTTTCATTGTTGCTAATTTCTGGGATGCCCTGTGGTCCTTATGAAGGGGCAAAACAGACTCCTTTTAAAGGTCACTTAAGTTCACTTAAACTATAGATAAACTCACTGCCTCACACCCTCCCTTGTAGCTAACCCTCAACTCACTTAGAAAAAAACCATGGTCATAAAGCAGGAAAAAATAGAATAATTCGGGGAATTAAGCCACACTGTGATAAGATAGACAGATGGTCAACATTGTCTGGGAAATGCAAACCTTGTGACAATGGTGTGACATTCTTGTAAAATTCTTAAAAATGAGCTAATGAAGTAATGTATCACTATGGAAAGCTGCAAAATATGTAATGTGGAGGCAAAGCATCAGTCAGTCAGGAGCTCGCAATAAAAGCTTCCTTGATCCCTCATACTTGGTCTCTTTGTGAGCCCTTAGCCTTGCTTGCTGTCATCTGCTGTTATGCCTGTGTGTCACCAGCTTCTCTCAACTTATGCTTAAGTAATTCCTGTTCTTTTTTCTCTTACACCATTGAAACCTTGCCAGTACCCATGGGTGATTCTAAGAAGGAAAAAAAAGTTTGGTAACATAGAAATCATTATTATCCCAACTGAGGAGAGATGGAACCATTAGGAAGGATGATAAGAATAGATAAGAATGTAAAGTACATTTGGAAATGTCACATATCTTTGAAAAATATCATACTATACATATATTTGGATGATATTGCTCACTACTTCCCCTGGTGATATTTAGCAGTCCCTTAACAGATTTCACCTCATTTTGTCCTGTGTAATGAAAGCCTTCATCTCATTTCAAATAATAGCTTTTCCCAGAGGAAATGTCTCTTTTCAGGATATCATAATAAGCTAATGGACTAAAGGATCAATGTCGTATATGGTGAAACATTAGAAATGTGCCATAAAATACGGAAAACAACTTAGCTACTCCCTAACGCAGGCAATTCTTATAAAAACTATACATGAAAAACATGTATCAAACCATTTTTTAATGCCTTATGACAAGATTACATGCAATAAAAACCTTGTCTTAGCAAATCAGCATGTTAGAGGATGCTGTCAGCAATAACTTTGCAAAGACATGTCCATTACCGAAGAGGGGCAATATCCTAAATTTACTCTCATTGAAGATTGATGTCTGCTGTATGCCACCATCTGTCTCTAGATTCTATGTTATCACAATGCCGTCTCCCAACACAGAGAGGATGGTTTTTGGCTTGCTGTTCTTTTTCCATTTTTTCTTTTCAAATTTGAGGATGAATAGATAATTGTCAAACAAAATAACAAAGTATGACTGATTACATGAGGTGGAAGCATTAAGATCCAAAAAACTTCAGTTTTCCTTAAGAAGTACAATGCATAGAATGAATTCTTTGAATGTGATTACCTTAATGATTTATCCTAGCGGATTATAAATTGTTCTGTGACAAGAAAGTATAATTTAGCACATCTGGCCAATTTCACAAATTCCCCAATCAAAACAATGTAGTGACATTTCACCAAGCATATTAGTGTTCTTTATTTGAATAGCATTTTTTAAAAAAAATGCAATAGATGAACTTTATCTCACTGCTGCTGGCTTATTGGACTAGCAATCCCCACCTCTTTTGATCCCTCTCTCTCGTGGTAATATTTTGCTCCTTTATTTGATATTCCAAAATACATTGTTTTAAATCCCACTCTTTCACAGTACATCATACAATTTGATTAGTGCCTTTGAATGGTTAATTTAAAAAATATTGAATATTGCAAAATCTTTGGCCTCATTTGTATTTTGTCATGGAAGAAATGAAGACTCTTAGGTGTCAGGTAATTTAATTTACCCACAATCAGGTAGAACAAGAATCCAGTCATTGTCATTTCAAGTTTAGTGCTCTTTGAGCAACATAACGCCATCTCTATTTACTACAGGTTCAAATCTTGCCTGAAGTCGTAAATATGAACATTTCTTGTTACCTCGCTGTTCAACAAGCAAGTAAATGAGATATATTCTCCCTAGGCATTGGTTTTATCCTGAAAATCATTCAACTGATAACAATTTGCTCCTCTATCCTCACAAATGATTTATAAATTATATGTATTTCATGTTACTGTGCTTGCATTTATAATTATACAAACATAAAACGATGGACTAGAAATAAATCTATGAAGAAGACCAAGGATTTGTAGCCATATACTTCGTGGCATAAGCTATCTTGTCCACACTGCTAGTGTAGAGCTTACAACAGTTGGGTCATGTAGGAAATCCTAGTTTCTTCTGAACTTTGTCTTCTAGAGTTAGAGTTGCTGGATAAAATACAAAACCTCAGTATTGATGAGAGACACTTAGAATGAAAGAAGGTATTTATTATGTGCCTGAAATTCAGTATTAACTGAGCATTCTATGTCATTTATTTCCTTATTTGCTAAATTTATCAACTCTAGTTGAACCTAATGATTTAGCACTCTTCATAACTCTTTCTATTTTATTTGACCCACTCTTCTCCCAAGTTCTTCACCAAATCTGAAAATGTCAACTCACATGGTTAATGGCATGTGTCTTGGTATGACTTCTTTACTTAAATGATGTTACCTGTGATGAGTTCTATGTTTCCTACTGAAACATGGTACTTACCCAAATAAGACAATGCAGAAATAGCCTTTGTGTATAGTTTAAATGAGCTGTGTGGGGCCCGGGAGAATGGCTCAGTGGTCTAAAGCGCCTAGGAAAGCTTAGGTGGCTGCAGGGACCATGGTTCGATCCCCGGCACCACATGCTGCGCCAGCCCTACACTGACGGCAGGCTGAGTTGGGCATAAAAATAAACATGCCGGGCATGGTGGCTCACGCCTGTAATCCCAGCACTCGGGAGGCTGAGGCAGGAGGATTGGTGAAAGTTCGAGACCAGCCTGGGCTACAAAAGTGAGCTCAGGACCAGCCTCAACTGCATAGCAAGACCCTGTCTCAAAAAAAAAAAAAAAAAAGACAAATAAATAAATAAATAAATAAACAAACAAACAAACAAACAAAAGTTCTGAGACAAGAAAAATAAATAAAATAAATTTAAAAAAATCTCTAAAAAATAAATAAATGAGCTGTGTGCATATACACGTAATGTTGACTAGATTTCTTTCACCAATTATTTATTCAACACCTATTGTTTTAGGCAGCACGTTCAGTATACATGGTATTAAAAAGCAGGAAGTCTGATCCAGTTCACCTCAGAATAAAAGCCAATATTGACAGTTCTATTGGTGCCCCAGGGACATCCATGAACCTTACTTCTGAGCAGTCATGTTGCATGTGACTGGATCATTCTTTCACTTTTTTAGATTTTTATTCTCAAATATTATTAAAAAGATTAGCCGTGTTTCTGCAATTATAATCCTTCCTGTACTTGTCTCTCTTTATCACTTCACTTTTGTCCCCTGTGCATTTACCATGAAAGATCCGTCTTCACTTGAACCTCATCTATCTCTTCCTCTGGAGCACAGATTTCATGAGGACAGGAATTCTCTGTTTTGTTCATAGCTACAGAGCAATACCTAAACAATTCACTAAGAAGGGGCCTCAATAGAAAATGTCCAACAAATACTGAATAAACAAGCCTCTGTGCAGGCACATAAATTACTCTGTCTTTTTGGGGATCGGGGGTAGAAGGATGAGGGAATGTAATTTAGATGATGAATCTTGTGAGGTCTCCGTACTGCCAGAACTGGTTGGAATGCTGCAGAGAGAAAATAGATCATAATGGGGGGGGGGGTAATGGCCCAGGTCAAGACTGTCAGGGATAAGATAGTTAGAAAGGGCAAAGGAAATAGAGTTTATCTAGCTAGAGGAAGGGGAAGCCTGCCAGAAGAAACTGGTCGGTAGATAGATTGGTCTAGAATTAATCTTCATCTGATGGCTTCTGAAGTTACTATGAGATGTGCTATTGTTATCTGAACTCTACTGAAGTTTCCAGTTTATTGCTTTTACATGTTGTATTTTTTACTTCTCCCCAATTATTAAAAGTAAGTAGTTTCAAGTATAGATGTGAGACAATTCAGGCTTAGCGAAGCTAAACAGAATAACTTGAAGTAAGTGTTAATAAATGAACATGGGATTCAGGCCCTGAGCACCATCTCAGTATGTATTTTCATTGTCCTGTGCTTTTTCCCCTTGATTCTCCTAGTACCTTATCTGTCCCTATGTTGTTCATAGTGTTAAGTCCCGTGCATGACCTTTTATTCTAACTTGCCTCTTTTTATACAATGACAAGGACCTGCTGTTGACAATATAGAAGCAGGGTTATACTTTACCAAAGGCCAACAAAATGGAGGAAAACTTATCTATTAAACTTGAGCTTGAATCTCAAAGAACTTAACCATGAGTCCAGGGTAATATTCCACCACTTGCTTTTTCAATTTTAAGATCTGAGAATGTTTTAGATAGTTTTTTCCTAATTTTTCTTTCTCTCATTACACTGTCTTTTAAGTCTACCTTGATATTTTGACTACAGAAGATATAATACATAACTTGTTAATAGATAACATTAGGGCATTTAGATAGGTGAAATCATTATATTTAATGATAAGATGTTTTTTGAGGGCCAGGGGTGGAACTCAAAGGCACAGTACCTCCCTGGCAAGGACAATGTTCTGAATTCAATTTCTGGCTAAAAAAATATGAAGATCTTTAGGACGCTCAGAAAACAATCTTTGCTAGCTGGGGGTAATAACCCCTGCTGACCATGAACAGTCCAAGGAAATAAATATGTGCACCCTACAGCTGGTTTTCATAATAGAAAACATCTTCACAGTAAAAATGCTATCTTAGCAGCTGACTATTGGTAGAGTAGATTATCCAAAGAAGAGTCCTGAACTCTTGTTCTGGCCATGCCTATGATGAGCTATGTATGCAATGTCCAATAATGTAAGTGTCCTGGTCTATGGGCAGTTAAATTCTGAGTTGTGTCTAAAATAACTTTCAGCTGAAAAATTACATGAATGTAGGCAATGAACCTTTGTGGTGGTTACTTTTCTGATTGTCTTTTGTAAGCTACATACTTCACAGAGCTCAGATGTATGTTAACAGCTTCACTCTCTTTTGAGAAATACATGGTAATTTTATGTGTAGTCTTCATTTGCACTGTAGAGGCAAGTAACTGTGTATTGCCCGAAGTGTCAGAAAGAGCAGTTTGAGCTTTTATTTCCTCGAAGACTTCTGCAGTCTTATCAATGGAGACTTATTTGTTCTGGTGTCATCAGAGAGAGAGATTTCCTTCAGAGCCTTGGGTCAGACGTACAGATATTCATGGGATCTTAGCAGTGTCACTACACAAAGTAAAGTGAAGTAATGAATTTTCAGCTGTATCCCATGATTTTACACTCGACTCGATTTTTCAATCACATTTAACAAAGTGCAATCACAAGTCACAAATCAGAATGGTTTAAGTAATGTTCTTTTCTATCAAGAATTGATTTAATCCAGTTTGACTATATAATGCTTAAAATTTAGGAAACTATAATTTTATAGAGATTTACAGTAATTGATTAAAATGTGAAAATGTTAGAATATAAACCATTTCACAAAAATTTAACATGCACAGGTACAAACTAATTTTATTTGTACATGTTATGTAACACATTTCTATATTCATGGTGTAATACTTCTTAGGTCCTGGAAACTGTAATGGTTAAAGAATAAATCATTTTGAAAGCATCCACAAACTTCTCTAGGCAATGTAACTCTGTTAGAAATCTTGTACAGTACAGGGAAATGATTTTTATACTATGATAAATTATCTTCCCTTCATTTATTTGCTTCACAAATTTGTGCTCTGTGATAATCGATTTTTTGGAGAGTGATGCTCATCTTCACATTTCTCTAGGTCATTTCTTCTTCATTTCTTGCTGATCAAAGAAGGACTAGGAGCTTTTCATGTTATTACTTGGAGTGCATTTAGATTTTTTTTAGATTCTATTCAGTAACATAGTCACAAAATAAATAAATACTTAATTTTGTTTCACAAATATTAGCCATTCAGTGTTGTCACAGAAAATCTCGGGTGCTTTGAAAGTCACAAAGTCACTACCTCCTTCCTGTGCCTTACCAAACACTCCACCAGACCACAGAAGAGATGGGAAGGGAAATAAGGGAGTGAGGGACGCTTTGCAATACTGTGTTCTGCCACCTGTGGAGGGCTCTGCAGTGAGTCTGGAGTACTTGAGATGTTTCCTATTCAATTGTAATCTTCACTACAAAACAGTCTGGACTCATGATAAATAAATCAATAGACTTAGCATCTTTTAGATATATTTACATAGACTTTAGCGTAGTTTTATAGCATGTTATTGTTTTCATTCGCTATAGTTGAGTTTAGGTTTGTGTCATATATATGTGACATTACTGTCATGTGACTATCGCTACAGTTATTTCAATGTGATATAAAGGCAGTAGCTTCCTAGGTGTTTATTCACAAAGGCAATGAAACTACCTTGGGTATATATACTCATTTGTATTCAGCTGTTAGACAGTATCATCTATTCATGTTTTAACCTTATAAATTTTTCTATATCAAACTGAACCATGGGCTATTGTAGGGAATCAGTCATCTAGTAGGCTTATTTCAAATCCATAATACAGTGTGTATTTAACCTATAAAATCAATGCAAAACATTTATCAATTATATAAATCTATTAAACCAGGTTTACAGTAAAAGATTACATTACATTGTGTGATGGCTTGGGAAGTATAATACCAAGGGAAGGCTATATTTTGTTTGTTTTATCTCATGCAGAGTACATCCATGAAAACTCATAAAAGGACCTGCATAATGCAGGAGCTGGTTAGAGATTCAAGTGAGAAAGCAAGTAATAGTTGGATCAAGCTCCTTTTACTAATTGGGATGAGGACAAGATCAAGGGTCAAAGAAGAATATTAGTCTTGGAAAAATAATCCAAAAGCAGAGGAGATTGGGTGAAGAGATGAGAGGAATTTAAGCTCAAAAGGAATTCTAGACATAGCACAAATCTTACCAACCATGGGTCAGCAGCTGCATTCGTCATGTCATATTTTCCATGACTTCTGAAGTAAGGTCCATTAGAAAAAATTATGGAAAGAACTGGATTTAAATGGATTCCAGCAGTCTCTAATAATTTTGCCTGTAAAAAGAAAGAAGAAGAATCTTAAGAGATACTGTTATTGGTCCTTGTTACACGCCAGGGAAACCTACTTGGACGATGTCTACAAGATCCACCAATGGAACAAAGGAGGGACATATCCAGCTGCAGTGACAGAGCTTGCAGTGTTTAGTGGAAATTCCTGAGTCCAGCAAAGGATCAGCTACTCTTCCTGTGACAGATCACTTTCTGCAGTAGTCCAGAAATATGAAACGGTTGACACACTTTGATAAGAGTAATAAAAAAGCAGATGCAGTAGTTATTGGAAGGGAAAATAGCAAGTCTTGAAGAAGTGTTGACCTTGAAGAATGGAGCTGAAAAGTTTAAAGTTTTAAGGAGAGAAATATCCATGAAATATTACCAGTCTGAAAAGACCTCTTTCCTTCTCGTGTCTTGCCAGTTATTCTTTAATGTGCTTGATCAGATGAGATGTTAGGTATTGCCCAAAATTTATATGGAAAATGTATTCAAAGCCAGTCTACAACACAGGCAGTATAAACTGAATCAGTCAAATTCTCCTTAGAATAAAAGTTTAGGAGTGACAAGCTCATGATACTATCCAGAGTAGTATCCACTAAGGGAAAAATAATCTTCGCTTTCCAAGAAATGTTGCTAAATTTCTTAATATATTCTTTAGATTTTACATGCATTGCAAATTAAATAGAAACATAAAAAATAAAAACACCTTGAAAATTACTGATAGAACAACATAGCAGTTTTATAGCACTGAAATTATAAGAATGTGTGAACATCTCTAAATTTAACTGGTCTTATGTTTGTCTGCTCTTTTTAATTTAATTATTTAAAACATTTATTTCTTTATTTATTTTATGACCAGCTCAGCCTGCCCTGGGGTTGGGGCTGGAGCAGTATGTGGTTCTGGGGATTGAATTGTGGTCCCTGTGTTTGCCTAAGCAAGGTCTTTAGACTGCTGAGCCATCTCACTGGCCATCTTCTTTTTAATTTTAAATAAGATCATTAAATTAAAATGGATTGGATCATGTTGAATGAATTACTTCTTCTATCACTGACAGGCCACTAAACAGTATTCCAGATTGGAGCAAGACAGAAAACTGCAATAGTGAAGTGTATTCAGACAGTTCTGGAACACTTCTGCAGAGGGGAAAGTACATCAAAAACTTTGAGTAACAACATCTCTTTCTCAAATTACTTACTTGAAATGATATGCGAAAACAGTTGAGATAAGTCAGTCTTTCAACCTGTCATATCATTAATAAGAACTTGGGCAAAAACTCAACCTAAGTAGATGAGATTTTACTTTCCACAGAGATACACTGACATTGTACACAACCCCATCAGTCTAATTTTGCAAATAAAACACACAGCGCAGAAGACAAAAAGCTGTAGATAAGTCACACACCCTACAACAGAGGGCCTTTTCATCCTCAGCCCTGTAGCTACCATTTGTCACTTTTAAAACAAATGCTTTGGTGGTTGGATAAGATAAGAGGCAGCCCAGCTTTTGTAGCAGAAACACACTAGGGGGTCAGCACATGACTGGCCAGTAACTAATGTAAAAGGAGCACGGGGAGCAAATGTGCTAAGAATTTATCTTTACCAGCGACAGAAATAAATATGTGTTTGAATCACAAGGTGCTGGGATTTTTTATCAAGTTTATGAAGACATGGTCTTTTTTTTTTTTTTTTCTGAGAAAATGCACACAGCTGGATAAGAAGATAAACATTTTGTAGCAAAATGAGTAGTTGTTTTACAGATACTGTGCCATTACTAGCATTGAATTCCTTTGCTTCCCTTCTATTTGTCTGAATGTCCATCATTAATCAATAAATAGATAATTGTAATTATACTAATAATTTCAATAGAGGGTAGCTTTCTGTAACCTTAGAGGCAAAGTGGGAATTGAATACGAAACAAAGTAGAAAAGGAAAAGATAATGGATCTGGGGATCTTTAGTTCTTTTGTGTGTGTGTGTGTGTGTGTGTGTGTGTGTGTGTGTGTGTGTGTGTGTGTTTCTCACAACGTTTATTTTCATGTCATTGGCACTCTTTCCTGTTAGGTACACTTCATTTTACCATGTTCTTTTTGTTTCCACTGTCTTTGCCACTTTCCTCTTTTGCCATGGAATTTTCTTTCATTGTCTTTTTTGTTGATCCTTAGTTCTTGCACATACATGAAGCATTGTTCTTCATCTGTTTTTCTAAATACTATTTATATATAATCGCTATCATAGTTCTTTTAAGTTCTTCATTTAAGAAAGGTATTTTCTATAGAAATAATTAACTTTTACAATTTGTCTAAGGAAGTAAACTTTTCTTCTGCAACTAGATTTTAGAATCTTCAACACTGAACTTCTAATTATGCATTTCTGCCTCAGGCACTTATACCATAACTCATTCAGAAGGCTGACACTGACAACAATCATACAAAGCTTTCAAGGTACATGCTTTCAAGGTAAATCCTGAGGGGATTTGACTGACCTTGGGAGATACAAAAGTTATGTGATTTGCTACACAGGCCTTGCTTTAACTTGCCCTTACCACCTAGCAGAAAAGTTTATCCATGAGGCACAAAATGTAAAGCTAGATTAGTATGTTGAACTGTAAAAGGCTTAAATCAACAGCTTCCAACATTGCCAGTTCTGCCCATAACCCACTATGATTATGGAATATTAGACTATGTATAGAACTACTTTCTTAGTTCAATGAGAAGAAATTTTTGTACAATAATGATTAGGAAAATTATCATGTCTGCATCCTGTGCTCTGAATAACTACTATGAGGACAATAATATGCATTGTATCAATTGTTGAGAATGTACTACAATGCGTTTTGAAACTGTTGCTTATTGTTTCTTATTAAAAGTAATTGAAGAGACACTTGTAAATCCAAAAGAAGGGCTTACCAAACTGAATTTTCCCTCCTGTTCATTGCAGTTTTTTTTTTTTTTTTTTTTTTTGGTGTGATGTTATCTCTTAAAGAAAGTAAAACAGTTGCTTTTCATTCTTAATAACTCAGATGAAATGTTTTAGTTCCTCAAAGCAATGCTTCACTGAATTTACATCCAACTCACAGACCGAATCTTTAAATACGTGATGTAGAATACACTCCAGCCTACAGAACATGACCACCCCAATTTAAAAGCACCCTCAGTGTCATCATCTTTCACAGCAAAGTACACACCCCACTGCTAGAAGTATTCTTATCAGCTTCCCCTTACAGAGCACTTTCGATTCTGCTCTCTGTAGTCTGTGAGGAAATGTGGCTTTGGAACTCTTGGTGTTACCGTGTGAATGCCAGGCCTGCCACCTAAGAGCACAATGAAAGCAGACCAAGCCCTGGCATGAGGAAATGCCTCACCATCTGGCCACAGAACAGAGCAATGATTTCTTATAGTGTGGTTTTTCTTACCTGTGGAGTTATTCTACTTAGGAACAAGTCTCTTCCAGGATTCTTTCATAATTTCTTTTCTTTAAAGAATAGGATCCAGTGTGGAATCTGATCCCTGAAGGAGGCCAACCAACCCATGCAAGTGAACCAATTATGTGAGCAAGTCAGTCAGCTTTGCTTAAACATGTTGTTTGTATTTTCTCAAGTTACCTGCTGAATATAAATTTGTGATTAATTTAATTCATAACTCACCTGTAGAATCACAAATAATGATCTCTTCCACAGTAGGTTATTTTGTAGTGATAAAAATAGTTTAAACTTTAGTAAAATTTGCATGGCTTTTATAGGAATTTACTAAATGCTATTGGTTTATGCACTTAAAATGGATCAACTCAATTATATGTGCAGTACAGTTGGCTTTTATATAAGTTTCTATACTATTTCCCATGTAAATTTGATATAAATGACGTTTATCTAAGAAGTTTTTATGGTAAGATGAAATCTACATTAATATACGTAAGTGTTCAGTAAGTGCCTACTACTTTTGGCTATTTCATCTCATCAGTTTAGAGGCTTTCTGTAACCAGTCTCCAGAAAAATCAAATAACTTTTCACTGAGATTTCAGGAGTGATATGGGTATAATGGAAAACCATATTCTAAAATTGATCCCAAATAGATATGTAGACTAGTATTGAGCAACCACTTCCTATTTAAACTGATGTCTCACAAAAAGAAATGAAGATAATATCAAAGTTTTAAAGGGAAGAATAGAGACAGTCTTGTGTGGCGAGATATATAATCGCCTGTGTAGCATACTAGCCTCGTCTAATGGCAAACTGAGTTGCTGTAGACACATTAGCAACCCTGCAATCAACATCCGCAGAGTAGGAGACAGGAGTAGAGTCTGTCCAGACAAGAGGCAAATGATTAAACCATATTAATGTTAGGTAGAGTCCAAATTTAGCTTACATAATATTTTTTGGCATTTAGAAAATAAATCTAAGAAGACAAACAATCTAGTCTACTGAAATAGAGAAATGGGTAGAGAATAAGAAATAAGAAGTTATTCTAAGTCAATTAAAGTTCATTTAGAGGCTGACTACTAAGTTCAACAGAAAGGCTCAACTTCTAATATTGAAGCAGAAGATAAAGTGAGCTAAGTCACAGGTTAAATTGAAGCTGTGTTGTCTTAGTTGTGTTGTCTTTGCCTATGTTTCCTGTAATTCTTTCTCATTCATTCCAGAACTTTGACTGGGAGCTCAGGCAAGGGCCAAGTGGCCTCAGCCATGGGAGACAGAAAGCTGTAGAGCTGGAAGCCCAGTGCCTTTCCAGTCTGCTTTGGTAGCAGCAGCTAGCTTAGCTTTGTCTTCTCTTCTTTCATAAACATGCTGAGTGGAATTTCAGATGAAATGAAGACCTTTTGAAGCTGACGGGTGGAATAAAATTTGAGTTGGAGATACCTGTTTATAATGTCAGGTGACACAATACGTGTAATAAAAACTGAATTTAAAAAGTTTGAATATTGTAAGATGGAGGAACTAGCATGGTAATTTTTTTTAAAATTATTTGTTTATTTTTTGCTTGGTAGCGTGGATCAAACTTAGGACCTTGTGTTTGCCAGGCAAGCACTTACTCCACTGAGGTATCTCGCCAGACTCCTAACCTGGCAATTTTTAAATATGCCAAAAACTTGTTAGCTGTTTTATGTCCTCCTTCAAACTTAAGTGAGATGATTATAATCAACTTTAACCAGATGCTACCATCTTAGCAAACCCATAGATGAACAAATATTCACAGAATTCCCACAAAGTGAATTCAGCACTGTACTATTCTGTAAAATATAAGAAAAACAGAGAGAAAGCTATATTATACAATGAAAATGCAGCACTTGTAGACTGAGTCTTCTAAACCAGAGAAAGTATATGGCATGATTATCCAAAAACATTTTTACAAGTCAATACAATAAATCAGGGCCAGATGTCACAAACACAATAAATCAATTGACACTGCCAAACTGCTTCTCTCAACCTATGGGATTTAATTAAAATCGTCATTCAGTTCATGAGAGGCCTTCTAATAGAGTAGAGATAATATCACTCAGGCTTAAACTCCACCCAGACCTGATGTAGGAGACACAGTGTTAAATTTTAATCTCTGGGTTTGTTCCATGGCTGGGTCTGGTACACATGTGCAGGGATGCTCTGTCATTGTTCCATGTCTTCTTCCCATTGTCCTGAAGACCATCCATCAGCCTTCACTGTTATCATCTAGAAAGTGTCAGGTAAATGCCACAGGAGTATTAACTAGTAAGTCCTTATTTTTATGGCAGAAGAAAAAAACAGCAAAGTCACTGAAAGCAATGTAATATATTCAGTGAAATGTATAAAGCAAAAAGTAGCCCTGTGCTTGGCGGTTTGAAATTTTTTTTGTGGTTCTTCCTAAGACATCCTATCTCTAGTTGGATGTCTGCAAAGATCTTTCTCAAATGGGAAAGATTATTATTATTGTTATTATTACTATTACTATTACTATTATTATTATTATTGCAGTACCAGGGATAGAATTCAGGACCTTTTGCTTACCAGGCAAGCACTTATTCCACTGAGCTATCTCCCTGGCCCTCAAATGGGAAAGATTTCAAGGAGAGAATCTACTCAAAGATTTTAAAAACTAAGAGGAGTAAAAATAAAGCACTCAAAAGCTATTATTAATCTCAAGGCTGACAAAGGTGCACATTTGAAGGCATCTTGTGGGACTGAAGGTTAGAAATCTTGTAGGCCCTTAAATAGAAAGGACCCCTGTAGTTTGCTTTCATAAAAGGACAGAGATGTCTATCTATAAGTTTGTTTTAACTTGAAGGACTGAATTATTCAAGCATAAACAGTCTCTAAACAAAGCTACTATAAGCCTTCCTGGTAGCATTGTGTATCCTTGGCTCCATTTTACAAAGACAGAACAGACCAGATTTGGCATTTTGCCTTGAGTTATTGACATGTTTTAAATTATGCTGCTTTATGTCCATTCTTAATAGAACAGAAATCTGCTACAAACGATCTTTATTAGCAGACTGCCTCAGGTGCTAAGCAGACTACCCATCTAACAACATCTCAAACAGACAGGCAGAGCGCTTGTTAATAGGCTTTTCCAACCCTTTGGCTTCTGTGAGATGTAAGTGGATTATGGAGTTTGTTTGTCAGGCTATCTTTTTACATCACTGTCAGAATAATTGCCACAAAGGCCTATTGCTTTGTCCTAATTAACAAAATGTACAAAATCCTGAGTGTAGAACTTCCATCGATTAGTCTTCTCTATGGGAAGCCTGAACCCCCATGACTCCTGGCTGGAGACAGATGTTCCTCATGGTGTTACATACGAGGCTTCAGTCTGTTAATCTACCAAGGACCTGTCTTAGCTCTGTGAGCTGTGTAGAGTGCCAGGAGAAACTACCTGGCTGTAATTTAAAAATCAGTCCTTTAAGTATGACATCTTATGCAGATTTTATTGTTTGTTTTACCATAAAAATAGTTTAATACAATTATTTTCCCCAATTGTTACTAGAACTGGACCTTGATAGGTATCTTCATCCATGGTAGTTTCAGTAATGAAAATAGTGATTAAAAATCAGAGAAAACAAGTTTTATCTGAACGAGGAAATCTACGAGAACTAAACATGAACTGAAGGAAGTCAGAATCATACAGGAAATAATTTATTATACAACTTTTCATTAACTAAATGACTACTTCAACAAACATTTCACAGGTAATACAGTGATGAATTAACAGCAAGATCAGGACATACTGACCCTTTGCTCCTTGGTAGTTCACATCAAAGAGGACACATTAAAAAAAAAATCCCAGGCATACTGACCCAACAACTACTGAATTATACATAATTTTATTTAGTATTCAAGGATAAATTCTGTTTGATGATTTAGATGGCTAAATTTGCTACAGAAAATTAGGCCATGTGGATCAGTTGTATGTAACATTCAGCTAGTGTGTTGGAAAGGCATTGTAGACAGTTTTTGAAGACTGAAAATACACTTGGTCCAGGTATTAAGGAAATCCAATTTAAAACAGAAAGTAGGACAGATGAACATGTCTTAGTGTACTTATATACATAAATTAGATTTGTAAATAAATTTGCATTTTAAAAAATCAGCCTAGTAATGAAAGAATTATAGCTGAACAGCTGGGAGATTAAATACCAATAGAGATATGGGTGTTATTTGGGAACTCCAATATAGTAGCATACAAGGAATTGAGCTAATTCAGGAAACTTAGAAGCTCTTGGGGGTAGTTCATGTTTTGGTATTTTGTTCCTTTTCAAGATGAATAGAAATAAGTGTTGTTTTTGTTTTAATCTCGGCAAGGTACCTGTTGTCTTTCCTGAGCAGAGAAAACTTCAGTATTCAAGCCTAACAGTTCATTTTACAATGACAAAAATGTGTTATTTTTGTCATCTCTACGCTCAAATGTAAAATAAAGCTGACAGTTCTATTTTTATGCAAAAAAGAAGAGGTATCTGTTATGTACTCTTAGACAGTTGTCTGAACTTGGGGAAAACTTCCATCCTGGAGGGATGTGCCCAGACAAGGGCCATCACCAACATGAAATAGAATTCTCAAGAAAAGCAGTAAGCACCATTTCTGTACCAGCCTTTCTTGCCAAGCTACGTAGTCCAGAAGAATGCATGAGATGTCTTCAAACATTAAAAATAAACGTCAGAGTGGGGAGGACCTGAGGTGAAGTAAATCAAGTCTGACTATAGTGTGGTTAAGTCACTCTTGGGATTTCTTCTGCGTGGGCTGTGGTAAGGAAAGGCAATTTCTGTGAGCTATACTAGCAGCTCTGTCCACTAGCCACTGAGGAATTGAAACAAATGGAGATTGTCTTCTTTTGCATCAACAGCAATAACGACAACACTCCAATATATAATGCAAGCTTTTATTTGTGGAGACCTTACCTTGTTCCCAGTTATTTTTATTAGGGCTTAAATTGCCAAACTCCTTTAACCTTTACAACAATCCTGCAAAAGTAGAATTTGCTATTATTGTTTGCATTTGCAAGTGAGAACACAGACAACAAGGTGTTGAAGGTTTTTTAGCCCATGAGGCATAGAATCAGAATTTAAACCTAGAACCAGCTCTGAGCCCATGGCCCTATCTGCAGTGCATATTTGCCAGAGTGCCTGGTTATCACCTGCTTAGAGACCAGTGATTTACAATCACTTCTTTATTAGGAAAATGCTCAGGATGTGAGAAGTCCTTACTCTGAAAAAATGCTAAAGGAGAAGCTTTGTCAGTTTTTTGGCAAAGACATATCTAAACACATAAAAACAAATTTAAACACTATTATTTATGCATAATTCTTTCTTGGCATCATCTCTCATTTGCCACAATTTGAAGCCAGAAAACACTTATTTCTAGTTTTTTTTTTTTTTACTTTAGAAATAAGCCAGCTTGAAATGGTCCTAATTCTCTCACAGAAGAGAAAAAGCCCTGTCAGGACTTGGTTGTGTGTGCCGTGACTGAGACCTCAGGGGTTCCTTTGGTGGCACAGCTTCCCAGGCCCAAGCTGAGCTCGGTGCTCCCTGAGATCTGGAGGCTGGAATGATAAACATAGAGCTGCCTGTGGAAAGAGCCGTAGACAAAAGAGATGGCCGGAGCCAGGCAGAGTCTGAACAATCTTTCATCTAACGGCTTGTGTGTTGAGTATTGCAAAAATAAGTACAAAATGGTGAGCTGTCTCAACTGAAAGGGGGAAAGGCAAAGACAGTTTAAGAGAACAGGAGAGCAAGTGCTTCGGAGACCTCAGGAAGTCCCGCTCTAGGGTAGATTTACTGCCGGGAAGCCCTCTTGCTGCAAATAGTTCATAAAGTCTATGACCTGCGTACTTGCCCACGAGACCACAATAACATTTATCTAGCATAAATTAATGTGTTTCAGCCACTAATTCAATTTGCCTGTCTCATTCTTCTGGTTTTGGCAAAGCCCAGACTTGCTATAAAGTCACTGTGTGACTCACACAAATGGCTGTGTTTGTTGAGGAGTCACACACCACTGGGAACAAAGAGTGCTATTAGTTGAGTAGTCATAAAAATATACCTCCAGAGCACATTTGGAACTGTGCTAATTGAAACTTCCTCTTTAGAGGAGGCTGATCAAAACCAGCTGTAGGAGTCAAGCAGGCACAGATTTCAACATCACATGAAAAGCAGAACAAATTCAGCAAGAGCAGCTTGTGGAAGAAGAGGGCATTTCAGCCGGAACAAGGGCTCTAATTGGCTCCTGCCACACTGCAGAGAGAGCTTGGGACTTGAGCCCAGGCAGCTGCGCAGAGAAACTTCCCCAGAAGAGTGGAAAAAGGAAACCCACACTGAAGTTCTCCTCCTAAAATTCCAGGCCTGCCAACATTGTCAAGGAACATGTGTGAAAAGCCACAGAAGGCACGCGAACATAGGAAAGTGAAGGGGTGTGTCGCCCTGAATGTGAAGGAACAAGACCTTCAGCACTTTTCTTTGGTAAGAAAGCCTTTTAAGGGCATCCATGAGGACCTAAAAAAAACAAAACCTCTAACTTCCAGAAGAGCAAGCAGGTAGAATCCAATCAGGAAACAAAACCCTGGATGAATCGCAGGAAAACAGCGAGGATATTTGAAGTCCAAAGGAGAATTAGCTTTCTCTCTTTGGCCATATGAATCCCTTTTTCCAAGTCAAAAAGGTTGCATTCTGCTAATTTTGGTAGTGCCTGCAGAGTATGTAGCTCAACTGTGTGCCTACTGTGTTTACTTCAATTGAAGATGGTTTTGCCCTTTATTTGTAAAGGATGTAATCCCTCATTTATAAACAGAATAGTCACAGAATTATATAGTAGTAAACTCTATTAAGTATGTAAACTTAAAAACTTTATGCATAATGTCTGCAAATGTTATAAGCATTCACAATATCTTTAGGTAACACTAAATAAAGAAAGATTACTGATCTTTTCAACTTATTTACTTATCAGTTTATGCAGTCTACTCTTTGAGTGATGGCACAGTGATTTCTGAATACACAGAGCAGGGGATGTTTATTTATGCTGATATAAAAAGAACCACCATAAGTGGGAGCAATTATATATAATATTTGAACTATAAGGGTTATTTCGGAGCATAGAATTACAGACTCAAAGTAATGACATGAAAGTTAAAATTTTGCTACAATTTTACTCTTATTTAGAATGCATGAAGTGGCTAATCTGTCCTTATATATTTTTCTTTCACCACAAATAAAAACATACTGAACTAATTCATTGAATTAAAAAGCAAATCAAAACAAAGCACCCACACAAAATGATATAGTTCCATAATTACACAACTACATCAATTCTGTATTTATCCTTAAAATTTGCATGCAGTTTATCAGAATTTGTGAGGATAGCATAACAGAGCATTTCTAATACTTTTCTATCTTTCATGTCACTTATCTGATCCTGAGTCATTCTCAGCCCATGATGCAAATCACATTCCAATGCTATGCCTCTGATTTAATATATCTTATTTGTCTAAGCAACAGACCAATAGGAAATCTTGTATTTAGTGATCTAGTCCTGAAGAAGAATGCTGAAGAGTCTGAAAATATGACTAAAGAAAATTCAAGGTAATATGATGAAAAAAAAAAAAAGACATATAAACAATAACCAAATACTCATTCTTCTGCTCTGTAGTAGGGATTTTTGAGGTCATCATTGACCCTACTTTGACTAGTTTTCTAAAAGATTGAAATACCCAGAAAGGGTGCATTCTCATGTTGGCACCCAGACTTCTACGACTTCTACATTTCATAAATCAGTGTCAGTATTAGGTCTGAAATGGTTCCTAAAGCCTTATATGTCTGAAAGGACATGGGATCCTTCACCCACTAATGAGTTCAGTGGTTGAGTGATCTGTGAGCAAGTAGGGTCTGCGAGAGAAGAGTCGTTGGGCCATGAGCAGGAGCGTAGGCCTGTCCGCAGCTGCTTCTTTCTGTGTCAGCTTCTTTGCTGTCCTGGACTAAGACCTTGTCGTCTGCTTTGCACTCTGCCCTCTTATTTCAGTCTTGCAACCCCCCAAAATTAGACTGAAACTCGAACTAAAATAAACCCTCCTCCTTTAGTACAGGTGTTGGGTGCTGTGTCTCGTTGACACAGAAGTGACCAGACAATCAGAAACAGTGGAAATTAGCCTGCCTGCAATGTGTGTAAGGGCATTTGTTTCTTTCCTTTTGCTTTATCTCTGGCTCAGAAAGTTGTCCGTACTAGAAACAATCTGGCAGTTGTTCTTAAGACTGAGGGTGCTTTGTTCTCCAAGAAAAAGAAGAGTCTCCTCTTGTTTTTCACAGTATAGATGATTTCTCCCTATGGACAGGCAGAGATGTTACATAAACTCAGAGAAATCCAATGTGTTGTTTTAATAAGTGACGTTACACATTCAGGAACTAGAACAGCAATCCAGAAGCAGCACAGAGGAAACAATTCCCCCTCATTCCAGTAAGATTGCTGTTAATCCCTGGGAATTAGGTTATCATTCAGCATGATCTGGAAAGTCAAATAGATCAGATGTCATAGACTGTATACAGGATGAGCCCATGTAGATAGTTCTTTATTACAGAGTAAAAATTTTAAAAGCTCATCATGAAACGATGTTGCAGAACAAGAAAAATAATTATTATTTTAAGGACTAAAGTGAAGAACTGACGTCTAAATCAATGAATTACAAAGATAAAATTTTTAATTTAAAATATTTTCTGGGCCGGGCATGGTGGTACATGCCTGTAGTCCCAGCACTTGGGAGGCTGAGGCAGGAGGATCGCTGTGAGTTCGAAACCAGCCTTGGCTACAAAAGTGAGTTCAAGGCTAGCCTGAACTACATAGTGAGAACCTGTCTCAAAATAAACAAACAAAGAAACAAACAAACAAATAAATAAATAAATAAAATATTGTCTGGTAGGTGTTAATGACGAAGGCAGGTAGGAGATGCCTCTATAGTTACTCTGCTCTAACCTCTTGAAGGTATGTGGTCAAGACTATGATGTCCTTAGTGAGAAAGGACTGACTAGATAGTCCCAAATGAAAAAAAAAAAAATAGTGCAGAGAACAAAGTAACCCAAACATGTTGCTCTAGACATCCACTTTTTTCCTTCTCATTTATTAGAAAAACGAATAATGAAAGTACTCTTGGAAGACAGTGAAAATGGCAGAGAGCCATGCACAGTGACAATATAAGAAGTGTAATTCTTATAATTAGTTATTAGTAATTAATAAAGAATTATTACCAATTCAGAGTTATTATTAATTTTGTTTTAAAATATAGGACAGCTAACAAAGAATTATAGGACTAAATTTAATGAAAGGTAAAAAAAAAAAAAAAGACCTGAATAAATTGATCATGCTTTTGGGCCAATGGAACAATTTTTTCCAGAACAGATGCCAATTCTGCAATGAATGAGTGAGAAACTAAGATGGTAAGTAAGATCTGTCACCAACATGCAAAATAACAGTTACAAAAATGGAAGTCTAGGTCAAAGATAAATTATTAGGAGATTTGTTTACTTGCTCCTAGGTCCTGAAGGGTGCACACCAAGAGTAAGGATAATTTGTACATAGCACAGCAGGCTATAGGGAATGATATTGCTTTCAAAGCACACCAATTGAATTTTAGTAATCTTGACTTAATTGAATAATAAAGACTGCAATCATTTCAGATCGCTAGTGCCACTAGTTGTCTGCTAAAGTAAATGTAAAAATCACATTTTATTTATCATGCATTGCTTCTCATCACATGTAGTTTACTGAGGTACATTTTACATTTACTTAAATTTTCCTACATTATTCTGAAATTCTGTGAGTTTTGACAAGTACTGACACATAATGGCTATTACAATGAACAAAAAAGAATTCTATTATCTCAAAACATTCTTTCATGTCCCTTTGTGATTAAATCTATCCCATCACTTTCCCCAGGACTAACAGTGACTTGAATTTTGTTACTATAGTTTTACCTTTGTAGGACTGACTATAAATATATATAATGTTTCATTTGAGTTAGAATGTTTTACTTAGCATAGTAGCATAGAATGTTTTAAATCTGTGTCTTTTCACAATAAAATACTGTTTCTCTTTATAGTAGGAGTGCATACTGTACTTTCTCATTCCTCATTTGGAAATATTTAAATAGTTTCCACGTTTGGGCTTTAAAAGGCTATATAAATTTATGTATGCATGAAAGAAGGGAAGAAGATATATTTAGGTAAAACGTAGATTGGTTTTGATAACGTACTGTCGATTGCTGCTGGTCTTTTGAAAGGAGCAGTTCATGCTTAAACTTGTTTTATTTTTATTCTGATTTTTTTCCCCTCTTTGTAATTTCTTGTAAATTCATTGTTATTATTATTTTTTTTTTCTTTCAACAAATCTTACACATTTATATCTGGTAATCTAATAACTAATTTGAAAATAGCATCATGTAACACAGCAACCACTCTTGAATTCTTATTACTTTGTTTAGTGAAATCTTGCATCGTTTCTAATTTTTTGTCATTCTTTTGTATTCTTTTAAAAGTTTACATGCAGTAATTTTGTATAAACATATTTGTGATTTTCACAGAAATAAATGGCTGTTCTTGAGGATTCATGTAGGTTGGTCCCAGTATGGTGATGTGGGTGGTAGACCCTACAGCACTTGGAAATCATTAGGTTGTTAGGCGCATGCCTTCAAAAGAGATTAGGGTTGTTTGTAAATTACAAGCTCTGCGAACTGCAGACCTGTTTGGCTTCCTTTCTGGTGGTATGAGTTCTCTCTCTGCCATTGTGGTGGTATCCTTCCTGAGGTCACGTGATCAAGGAGGCCCTTGCTAGAGCTGACAGTAGAGCTCTTGGGCTCCAAAACTACAAGCAAAATGCATCTCTTTTCTTTAAACTTCATTATCTACTCTTCTGTATTTTGTGACAATAGTGAAAAATGAACTAATATACTGGCTATACCCGTTTTCTGTTCCCACCAAAAATGTATGAGAATTTTGGTGCCTTAATGTGCTGGCTAACATTTGATGTCAATTTCCTTCTCTTTTTTTCTCTTATTAAAAAAAGAAAAAGAAAAATAGACATTTAAAGTATGCAGTAGTACTTCTTTGTAGTAGTACTTCAATTTCCTCAAGACTAATGATGTTGCATTTCTTGCGCTTATTTTTGAAACTTTTTCTTCTTTTATGTTTTAATTCTATCATATTTTAAATTTGGTGGTAGTAGCTGTTATTTTCCAACTGAGTTTTGAGTTTCTTCATTTATTCTAGGTACAGCTCCGTCATCAGCTCTTTTGCAAATATTTTACCATAATTGGGGTATTTTTTCATAATCTTTTCCAGTTTCTATCAATGGCAAACATTTCTTTCTTTTTTTTTTTTTTTTTTTTTGCTTTTTGTGTATTAAAATTCTTCACCTAACCCAAGAAGACAACATTTTCTCATAACTTCTCTTCAAAAGTGTTACAGATTTAGGTTTCATATTCCAGTGTGTAATTGTTAGCATTAAATTTTATATATGGTATCAAATATGGGTTCAGGTTCACTTATTCATATCTAATTATCTAATTTTTCCAACAATATTATTAAAAACACTGTGATTTTCATTGACTTGCCTTGGAAGATTTGTTTTGAAAATCAATTTATCATATGTTTAGCTTTATTTCTACACTATTTAAAAGTTGCTTGCTCTGATATATTTTTTTGTCATTTTTCTTACTCTTTTAATTGCTGTGGATTCAAAATAAGCCTTATTATCTACAAAATCTATAATATTATTTTCAGTTCTAATTTCTTTCTCTTTTGCCTGTAAGTTTTCTAATCAGCTATTTCATGGATCATCCCACACTTATGTACACACACACACACACACACACACACACACACACACACTCATGCAAATTTTTGCTATTTTAACTGGGATTACAACAAATTTGTACATTTTAGAAGAAAGTTAATATTTTAAAAATACTGAAGGGCCAGCCAAATGGTTCAGTGGATTAAAGCGCCTACAAGCAGGGGTGGAGACCAGGAGTTCAATCCCTGGGCCTGCTGTGTTGACTCCACCTCCAGGGTATGCTGAGATGGCAATTGAGACTGGCATGTACCTGTAACCCTGCTCTTTGGAGGATGTAAACAGGCATGTCACTATGAGTCCAGTCGAGTAATGAGACCCTAAACACCCTACAGACCCTTCCCTAAAAAAATACGAAAAAGAAAAAGAATATTGACTCTCAACCTATGAAAATTGTTTCATACCTCTTAGCATTCAAATCTTGTTCATAGGTCATAAACTTTATCATAGAATAGTCTATATTGTCATGTCATTGTAATAGGCATAGTTTCATTTAATTTTAGTTTCTAATTTTGCATTGCAAATATATGGAAAATTTAGATTTTAATGTATATTGAATTTTTCCTAATAAGCTATGTAAACTTATCCCTAATTCTAGTAATGTTGTAGAATTTTTAATGCAGATGCTTCTGTTAATTTTTTTTCTTTTTTGGGGGGGGCTGGGGATTGAACTCAGGTCCTTGTGTTTGCCAGGCAAGCGCTTATTCTACTGTGCTATTTCCCCAGCCCATCTGTTAATTTTTAATAAAGCCTTTTTTTTTTCTCTTTTCTCAAGCTAGAAAATGCCATATTGCACAGAAGTGAAAATAATATGTGTTTGGGCTTTGTTACTAATTTTAAGAGAAAATCATTCAGGTTTTCCCCCTCACATGTGATACTACTTACAGTTTTTGGGCGGTTTCACTAACATCCTTTTCCTAGCTGAAGACTTTTCCCTCCTTTCCGATTTTACCAAGAGAATTTTTAGAATGTCATGATATTGAGCTTTATTCATTCATTGTAAAGGCATAGAAAAATAATAGATAGGGCATTAGAAATAATACATAAGTTTTAAGAAACAAGATGATAAGCATTCAGCAGTGGTTGTTATACCGAACATTGCTGTCTTCAATGCAGTTGCTCATATTACAGATACTGAATTTTGTCAAATGAGAAGTAAACAAGAGGAAAGCCCAAAACCGCACTTCTGATAAGTTTCCTACTTTGGACGACTTCTACTCCAGATTGCTCATTCTCCAAAGGCCTATATTCAGCACAGAGTTCAGGCTTCCCAAAGAATCTTAAGATGGGTGTGTCTTATTTTTCCCTCTCCAAGTGTTTTTGGTGAAGGCAAATAAAAATGACAAGTGCCCGTGATTTTAACTCTACATTTGTGACACGTAAGGACAAGCATATTTCTGTTCTGTATTTTTCCTGAAAGATAATGGAGAAAATAAATGCTTTCTTTTCACAATGCTTGCACCTTTCACGTGTGAATTTATTGAGAATTGCTCTTCCTTTTGTGAAATTCATGATCTGGGTGATTTTGCAATTTCTGCTATTTTAATATTGGGTTGACTTTTATTTATTTTCCCACCCTTAAAATAAAAAAAATAAGATATGTTTACTGGTGAAGAAGTGGGTTATGTTTGAGATTTCTGACAACACTGAATAAAGTGCAGCAATACTAAAAACAGAAGTAAAAAAATCATAAGAAAAAGGCATACATAATGATCAAATAACAATGTATGAATTAAATAATCTAGAGAACCTATAACTTTTCTTTGTAATTGGTTGCTTCAAGGTATCACTATGTAGCTTGAACTCGTAGCGATTCTCCTGCTTTCAGCCTCCCCAGCATTGGGATTACAGTGTGCACTGCCATGCCTGGACTCTGGACAGCTGAGCCTGCCCTGGGAGTGGAGCTGGCATAGCATGTGGTGCCTGGGATCAAACCATGGTCCCAGTGCTTGCCTAAGTTTGCCTAAGCAGGTACTCTCATTTTCTGAGCCCTCTTACCAACCCAAGAATCTATAAATTTATAATCAGATAATTGATAGTGGTACTAATAGCAATTATAAAAACAAGTTATCAGATATGGCATTGGAATATAGCCTAAGTAATATGCTATATGTACATAGACATTCCATTGGTATACTGTAAGACCAAATGGAATTTAGATACTCTGTCAACTGGAGATTCCTGCTTTCCAGAGATTGATGCCAAGGCCAGGTGTTCCACGCACTGTTCACAGCAACAACATGGGGAAAGTATTGAGGGAGAAGGATCTCTTTCCAACATGAGACTCCTCTAGTGGAAGGCTGAAGAAGGTCACTATGGGCCATTTTGTTGATGATATCATCCTCAACAGGAAGGATGAGCACTTGGTAGCTGGAGTATACAAGGCCATCTGCAGATAAAGATGCCTTGGCACTATTCTGTAACCCTAAATTTCTCATGTCTTCTCAAAATTTCAGTTTTACTTCATACTTTGAAACCATGTGGCCTTATTTCTGATTTTCTCAATGACTTCCTAAGTGGATTATTTTATACTTAGCAATGGCTCCCTTTCCATAACTCATACATCGACTCTAAGTTAGTATATTAGTGTCTTAGTCAGAGTTTTACTAGAGAAACAGATATAACACATGATGTACAAATGTATAAGAAGATACAACATTGGTTTACGATGCTCAGCCTCAGTCAGATGAGGAAGTGTGCTGGAGGGCATCTGCACTCTGGAGATGGAATTATTCAGCGCATCTGGAGCTCACTGCAGGATTCCCTGCAAGTCTATATCAGGAGGCCCACGGTGAAAGGTTGATGAGTCTGTATCCGAAGGCTGAAGGATACAGGAGGAAGCTGAGGAATCAGCACTAGAAACCAGCATATGATGTCCAAACTGAAGGTGAAGACTGGAACTCCTCCAAAAAATGGATCCCATCGTCCTTCATTTCCTTTGTATGTCTTCTAAGAGATGAGCCACCTTGGGGTAACTCCTCTACACCCTAGCGTGTAGAATTGCCAGGCCAATTTAGTTAACTTCAGAACTTCACGAGTTGACACAATCAACCACTACAATGAGAACACTGCTAACCATGTAAGATGACTCTTGAGGGAACTCCTTGAAGAAATAAGGGAGTAAAGGAATATGTAGAGAATGCCTTTAGTCTATAACTTGTTGGTCTTTCCCACATGACAAGGAAAAGCATAGCTGATGAGAAAGTACTTCTTCATAGAGAAAAATTCTGAGTAAACCTTGGCCATGAGACATGAGTTTCCTGGGTAAAGGCTGACAGGCTAGTCCCATATTGGGCAGCAATGACCAGGCCCTTCAACTCTTCAGATTCTCTATCACTGCTGGAAGTAGTTTGGCATAACCACATCCTTGGTGTGAATGCATAACAGTATGAAAATGATAGCATCTGAATGTTGACCACTCTATTCCCCTCAGCAATGGCCCTGGAAGGAGGATCTGAGCCACATAACCCATTTTATACTAGAGTCCACCTCCTGGCCCACTCAGGTTAACTTCTACTTGCCTATGTGAAGAGAACCAACTCCAAAGGCTATAAACTGAAGGCCAGAGGATTTACAGGAGATTGTTAACAATCCTTTAAGAGGGCCGGCGGTATAGCTTAGCAGATTTAGTGCTTGCTTAGAGGAAGCGCAGGGTCCAGAGTTCGGTTCCTGGCCCCTCGTGCCGCGCCAGCCCCACTCTAGAGTGCACTGAGCTGGTGATACTGGGTGTGGTGGTGCACGTCTTTAATCCCAGCCCTTGGGAAGTACAAACAGGAGGATCGCTATGACTCAGTGGTGAGACCATCCCCCAAAAAAATCCTTTAAGGAATAGGACTTCTTATTTTTAGCAAATTATTTCAATAAACATAAAAAGAAGTAAAAATGCCACCAGTAAGAATAAGCATTGGTTTTGGCTGCATTTGCCCAAATCCCAGAATAACAGCTACTTATATATGACAGAACTTCATTATACCAATGTACAGAGAATCACTGACACATACCTTTAATTTTTAGGCTGAAGTGTTAGGACAGCTTTATTTCCTCCTCCAGAGGTTAGGTACTAATTGTTGTCCACTCTTCTATTTCATTTTCAAGATTATGTTATGGTAAATGCAGATAGCAGTACTCTAACCTTTAAGTCCAGTGTGCCAGATCAGAGAAGGACAGCAGAGTAGAAGAATGCAACCTTCCATTCTGGGGACCTTCATGGGGATCTCATGTGTTATTTTTGTATATCTCTTTGACTAGACTTGGTGCCACCACACCAGGATGCAGTGTTGAGTATGTGAAACTCCACAAGCATTACACATGGAAATGCAACACCTGCACACGTTTACTGGGTGGGCATATCTAGACAAAAGCAAGCAGGAAATATGATAGAAAGTCACTAGGGATCCCCTATTTAGAAAAAGAAGACATGAAAAGAGATTGAGGGTGACATTGGGAGATAAGTAGATTTCTTCCCTAATCAAATCACTTAAACTAATATAATTTTGGTATAATATAAAAACTGTCCAAGAAAGTGTAGGCAAGTGAAATTGTATACATTGTACTGATAAAATAAATAGAAATAAGATATGAGACATTTATTATAGAATTAAATACAATAAACTTGTCTCAGTGAAGATATTTCCTAGGAATTCAAGTACTGTAACATGAGCAAATAATGTGAACATTGCAATAGCTTGACAATACACAGATGTTAACACAAAAATAAGTGATTAATTTTTATTAACATAGTTATACTATGATTAAAGGATAACAGATATATTGAGTATTAAACTTTAAGCCATTATCACCAAAGAAAGACATAATTATATGCACTGATTGATGCATCTCAGCATTTTCATGAAGGCAAGAGAAAATGCAAAAACAGTGAGGCATAGGAACTTCTGAGAGAATTTGTGACTGCAAGTGGTTGACATAATTATTTACATCTGAAATCCAAGAAATACTAACAATGAACTGCTCGAATTAGAATTAGAATTCGGAACGTCTATCTGAATCTAAGGCTAACATTTAAAAGTCAAAACCAGCCATTATTTAACCCATTCATTACCAAACATAGTAATGTAAAAAAGAAAATATACTACTTATATAGCAATAAACATTTTAAGATAAAGAGAGATGAACAATTAAAGAAGCATAGTATGGGTAGAAAATCATAATATATTACTAAAAACTTAATGTTTAAAAAGCCTGAGTTAATGAGATTTAACATTCTCAAAGAGAGAAGGCTGCTTTTTCTCTGGCGGCAGCCATCAGGTAAGCCAAGATGGGTGCATACAAGTACATCCAGGAGCTGTGGAGGAAGAAGCCGTCCGATGTGATGTGCTTTCTGCTGTGGGCCGGCTGCTGGCAGCACTGCCAGCTTTCGGCGCTCCACAGAACTCCTCGCCACACCCGGCCTGACAAAGCTCAAAGACTGGGATACAAGCCCAAGCAAGGGTACGTCATATACAGGATTCGCTTGCGCCGTGGTATCCACGAAAGTTCAGTTCCTAAGGGAGCGACTTATAGCAAAGCCTGTCCATCATGGCACTAACCAGCTGAAGTTTGCACGAAGCCTTCAGTCTGTTGCTAAGGAGCAAGTCGGATGCCCCTGTGGGGCTCTGAGAGTTCTACATTCTCACCGGGTCGGTGAAGATCCAACACACACATTCTGTGAGGTTATCCTTGTTGAGCCATTCCACAAAGCCATTAGGAGGAATCCTGACACCCAGTGTTATGGTTTATGTCTAGTTGTCCCACCAAAGCCTCATGTAGTCAATGGGCAGAGACTTCTAGAGTTTGAGATTTGATCCATGATCCCTAGGATTATGGGTTTTAGTACTGATGGGATTATGGGTCTCAGTACTTCTGGGATTATGGGTGTAGCCTAAGGCGGAAGCTGAGGTGGAGAGCCTGAATGTAATATAAAGAGAAACAGAAAGACAGACTAGAGCTGTTGCTGCTGTTCTGCCGCCATGAACTGGATGCTCTCCACCCTGCTCCACTCAGCCTTGGGCCAGCCGAATATGGACTGAAACCTCCACGAACTGTGAGCTAAATAAACCTTTCCTTCTTTCATTTTGAGTGTCGGGTATTTGTCCCAGCAATGATAGAAGAGTAACTAAGACACCCAGTGGATCATCGAACCAGTCCATAAGCGCAGGGAGATGTGTGTGCTGACCTCTGCAGGCTGCAAGAGTCGTGGTCTTGGAGAGAGCCACGAGTTCCACCACACTGTTGGTGGTTCCCGCCAGGCAGCTTGGAGAAAGCGCAATCCTTTCCAGCTCAACCATTACCACTAATAATATAAGTGATGTTTGTAAAATTCATTACTTAACAAACAATTTAGGACAGTTCATCTGCTTAAAGGAGTTGTTAAGTAGTGTAGTGATTCATGAATGTCAAATGGAAGTTAAAAGTGCAATACGTTTGAAGACTTTAAGTGATAATGTATCTTTGTTTCTAATAAGATAAGCTTTTTTGTCTTTACTTTATCTTATTAGGGAGTTATAGATCAGTGTTTGAAACATGCTATGTGGTATAATAGGTATAAAATGAATTCTTTAAAAAATTTTTTTTTTCTTGTTTCAGAACTTCTGTTTATTTATTTTTTGGCTGGCTCAGCCTGCCCTGAGGGCAGGGCTGGCGCAGCATGTGGTGCCGGGAATCGGGCCATGGTCCCTGCAGCCGCCCAAGCTTTCCTAAGCAGGCGCTTTAGACCACTGAGCCATCCTGCTGGGCCCTATAAAATGAATTCTTAAAAAAAGAGGGAAAGTTCAATATTTAAGGATAAGTTTTCCCCAAATTAATGCATGTTTGACACTTTAAAGAAAATCTCATCTACATCTTTTCATTTCATTAACTTGACAAGCCAATTAAAAATTTCAGATTGAAAAGTAAATGACCAAGAAATCTGCAGCAATTTTGAAGAACAGTAAGGAAAAATAATTACCCGAGAAGATATAAGGACTTATAAAAAACTTACAGAACTTACAATGTTCTACTTAGTAGTGAAGACGTTTCTAGAAGTGGGCTAAAATAGAGAAACTACAAGGAGAACCATGCTTAACTGGAAACGTATTTGAGGGAGGTGAAAGAATGATTGCATATTCACTAAATGACAATTCACAAATTAGCTATTCATAGTGAAAAACTGAATGAATTCATACCTTACATAAAAAATGAAATTTTGATAAAGACCTCACTTAAAAGGCAAAATTTTAAATTTTTCAGAAAGAAAGCACATTATCTTTATGAGCTTTGGATCAGGGAAGTTTCCTTTCATAAGACCCAAGTAGCACTGTCATAAGGAAAAATACAGTATTGATAAATTTGACTGTAAGTTGTTTTTCTTCACTGTAAGAACTATCAGAGGACTTAAATATAAGTCACATACTGGGAGAAAGCATGAGGAAAACACAAAAATAACAAAAGGAGAGTATCTAGCAAGTGAATAAAAATGTGAAAGTGAAAAAATGGGTGAATATTACAAGGATTAATTCATAGAGCTAAGTAGAACACAGATACATATCCCACCATACTGCATATAAACGCATCCAGCATTAATTGGAATCAAATAGTTAAAATCGAAATAATGAATCATAGCTATGATATTAGCATCTATATCAACACTCTTAGAACCCATCAGCTGCTTGTGAGTTTCAAGGAAATGTGTTTCCAGATGCTGCTTTGGAATTCAAGTGGACCAAATCATTTGGGGACATTTAGATAAAATCTAAGAAAGCTCTCCAAGCTTAGGAATCGCACTTGGCTTTATGCTGGAGCATGCTACTAGTGTCCTCATCTCAGGCACAGTGATGTCTTTCAGGACAAGATGTACAGGCTCTTTGGCCACTGCCCTCTCAACTCAATATTAACCTGTGTTATGAGGTGAATTCTGCTCTCACTCTTCAATTCTTATATTCAGATCTAAACTCTAAAACTTAAGAATGTAGCTCTGTTTAGAGATAGGGTACTTAGGTAAGTAATTAAGTTGAAATGATGTCAGTAGGGTGGATTCTTATCCAAATGAGTGGTGTCCTTCTACGAAGAGCAGACCAAGGTACCGAAATGGTGTAGAGCAAAGATCTTAGGAAAACAAGAAAACAGTGGCCGTCTGTAAGCTGATTACAAAAGCCCCAGGGGAAACAAATCCTACCAGAATTTTGATCCAAGATTTCTAGCCTAAGGAATTTTGAAAAATATGTATCTGTTGCTTAAGTTCCCCAGGTGTGTGTTACTTGGCTATGGAACTCCCTCCCATACACAGTGACAGAAAGAAAATTTTCTTATAGTTCCAAATGCTCCTGTGAAGGCATTGTTAAGAAACTCTTCTAGCACAGGTATGCTAGGAAGACAAGATGTTCTGCTTTTCTGTAGCTGTTAGATGAAAAATCTTTCTTGCACGTGTGGTGTACCACAGTGGAATGTCATCTAAACATAACAGAAGCGTATCCATAGTGTGCTATGTGTAAAATTTAAACATGAAAAAATAACATGCATACAGACACATTTAGCAAAGTATAAAGGCGGAAGTGGGCGGGATTTGCATGAACTCCACAATTCTGGGTGCCTCTGTGCAGAGAGAACAGATGTGGTAAAGGGATCTGGAGACAACTAGCGGACCTCCTGATACTTTTCAGAGGGTTGCCGTTTTGAGAAAAGTACACAGCAAATCTGGCTGTTTTGACATCTACCAAATGTGGCTAGGAAGTAAATGAGCTTGTGTCCAATTATTCTTTTAGTTTTCTGTGTGTCTTTAAAGCATTTGTAAAGGAGTGACCCTATATTTTATAATAAGACATACCAAATTTGGAAACAGCTTCTTTCCCATCAAGGAATTAACTTTTAAATTATAGGTAATAGCTGGTTGATTTTGGAACCAACTTCGAAGATGTGGTTTGTGGCAGCTCCCCTCATTTCCTCCTTCCCCTTTGGAGGGGCTCCAGCTAATCCAGCAATTCATGTGCTTGTGTTCTGTGCTGCAGCTGCTTGCTAATTCTAGACTACACCCTTCAAATTAGCAATGGATAATAATACACGAATTAAAACTAGAACACAAAGCAGTTTTTCCTGAAGTGATGTGGAAAAACTCACTGATTATTATCTGTGTATACTATAATAATTTTAGAGGCTCATTGCTGACGCTTATAAAAATATACTGAAATAAACATGCTCAGAGTTGCCTCTTAAGTCATGCCGATTTTGCTTCTCATCTGTGAAATATGCCTAAGTATCACCATTTCAGTGCCTCGTATTCATTCACTTCTTTCTTTCTCCTGGCAAGAATCCCCACATCAAAACAACATAGCCACCATAACAAAGTAAAATGGCTTTTGAGAAAGAAATTTATTATTGTCGTATGACAGAACTTTTCTGTTTTAGCTATTTGCAGTCTCTCTTTCAACCCACAGACATTTCCCTCATCCCTGTTAGGTAAAATAATGTGAGCTTACTTTTCGTAAAATCAAGTCATTGTAAATTGTGTTAGTTCTTAGATTACTGAACAGTAAAAATAACTAAGTGAACATTTTGTTTCTCACTCATTCTTAACTAGACAGCCATATAATTCTGAAAGTCTTTAAATATTCAGAAATATTTAGGACTTGTATCTTCATTAAACTAACAAATTATTTAATGATTTAGCTTAATTAGCTACCTAGTACAGTGTGGCAGATTTAAAATGATAAAGTTTATGCTTGAGACCATGTTACCGAGAAGGGGTCCCAGATTTATTGAAAGATGCATTGGAAGCCAGGCGTGGTGGCGCACGCTTGTAATCCCAGCACTCGGGAGGCTGAGGCAGGAGGATTGATGTGAGTTCGAGACCAGCCTGGGCTACGAAAGTGAGCTTAAGGCCAGCCTGAACTGCATAGTGAGATCCTGTCTCAAAAAAAAAAAAAAAAAAAAAGATGCATTGGAAAATCCATTGGTATATTCCATACATCTAGATTTAAATCAATGAGTACGTAAGATAACTTTTATTTTATAGCATTAGTGTCTCTATCTAAAACAAAGCAATAATACTCTATTCCTACTAATTTTTATCTTTTGTTTAAAAGCAGCTTCGGTGTTTTGGGCTTCATTGATTGTAAGAGAGCATAAAGATACTTTAAGAGAAAGAAGATAATGGAACAAATAAGCAGATGTTTAAGGAGTTCAGGTAAAAGGCTGCAGTTGATCCACAGTGCTAGAAGTAGAGGTAGGCAAAGGGTACACACGGGAAGGACCTAGAGCAGCAGAGAGCCAGTCGAACCAGACTTTGCGGTGTGTATGGCAAAAGGCACAGAAAAGGAATTAGAGAAGTCTAGGATTACTGTGAGATTTTCACCTCAAGAAAGTGAAAGTATACGGTTATTATGTACTGAATGGGAACAATGTAAAAAGTGAAGTTTGGATAAATTGTAAACAAGGAGTTAAATTTTGTGTACATTATTTTGAGATGTCTTTTAAGCATTTAAGTAACTGTGTCAACTAAGAAATCCAATCTTCAAGTATGGAGGGCCAAGTAAGGGTAGACCTCTACCTTTGAAAGTCATCAGTGTAAATGTGATGTTTAAAACATAACACTTTGCTTAAAGTTTACCAAGAGACACCTGGACAGAGTGAAAAGAAAGAATCCTAAAACATAAAAGAACCACCTTCTCACATGAGCAGCACCTGGATGAGAATACTTTTAATTGGAAAGAACTGAGAGAGTATGGATTTTACGTATGGCCACGGTTTCTAAATATGTTGAGCTTGACAACAGCATAAAAGTCTCATAAAACAGTACTTATAACCTTTTGATACAACAGAAAATTTTTCTAGCGAACTTTTAGTTTCTCTGTGTTACATAAAACCAGAGGTGAGTGGTGTCTAATTTTGTGCCAATTTTGATAATACTTTAGTTCGGTCCCGTACTGCTCCTCTTTTAGCTGTCAGGGGACTTTGCTCCTTCTGAAGTAATGTGGTTATTATCCCTCTCTTGTCAAGTGTGCAGTAGGTTCAGCCACGCACTACTGCACCACTAAACCTAAGTCATTGTATCTTTCTGTCATGTTAGCACTAACGGCAAATACAAGCAAAAACCATAGGGAGGACAGCCTTTGTGGACAATTTGGATGAATATACTGAATTTTCTGAAATAAATGGAGACTCCACGTGTCATTTTTATCTCCTATGCCATGTAACAATTATAGTTATTCCCCTCAAATATCCATAGCAGTGAGTTCAGTGACAAAAATAGTGCTTGAAACACAAGAGAAGAAATGGCAAACATGTTATTTATTTGCTTAAATCCATTATAACGGGACTGGCAGTGTTAGTCTCATTAACGGAGGGACCTTTCTTTCCACATGCCAGCTGGAATAATAAAGGAGGCTCTGTGACATTTAAAATGCCATTGCAATGATTCTATTTCTGATGCCTACTGATCACAGAGGAAAGAGATCTGAGTGGAATGCAAACTGTCTCGCTCGTCATCTGTGTCCTCAACAAAAACAGCTTTGGACTAAATGCTATAGGACAGCAACCAGGATAGACTGACAAGTACCTGTGTCAAAGTGCGTGAATATTTATTTGAAGCACTGAAGCCATTGTTCTTTTATGGTGTGACAGGCCAAAAGTTAGCAGAATACATCTGTTGCATTTTTCTTGAATAGGCAAAAATACATTCTAATTAGGGGAATGCTGCTTTGTGCCTATAAATATTCTGTGTCTTTTGGAAGAAGTTATTCCAAGCAAGTGGGAAGCATGCACCTTTCCCTTTTCCAATGGTTGGCAAGTACAGACTTTTGACACCTTTGTTTAAATAGTGAAACAATGACTTTGAATGAAATATACCTTTAGACATTAGGCGGTATATGTTAAATTGAGGCTTTTTTTATTACTTATTTTAGGGAAAGGCCTACATGGTTTTCAGAAAGCTCTGATTACAGGCACACACCACCATGCCCAGTCTCAATTGCTGTCTCAGTTTGTCCAGGGAGCAGGGCCAGCAGGGCAGGCCAAAGTGATTTTTGAGATAAATATATGAATCAACTCATACTGTGGAGTTGGTGTGTGCACATAGAACATATTAATTCTCTTTTTAAAAATCCCTTTCCCTGTCAAACCTCCCTCTTCCCACCATGTCTTAGTCTCCTTCGCATTTGCAAATATCTATCACCTTATTTCCTTTGTGCTTTCTTTGTTCTGCAGTTATGTATTGACTTTTCCATATAAGGGAAGACATGCTATATTTAAACTTGTGTATTATTATTAGCATTTTTCAGTCTCTTCCTGGATGTTTCAACACAGATTTTAAGTGAAGAGCTTTTGGGGAGGATTTCTGAGCATCCCATTTTCTTGGCTGAAGAAAAAAAAAAAAAGCAAACTAAGAGGCAAATAATGGCCCATATAATATATCACTTGGTGGCCAAGTTTTTCCATTCTTAACAAATTGCAGCCTGAAATTTTAATGGCTTCCAGTTTCACGCAACCCAATTTATCCATCTCTACTAGATATACTTATTATTTGTACATTAAACCCAAAGAACAAACTGTAGATCACGAGATTATAAAATTTTCTTCTGACATTTTAAAAAACTACATTTATTCCCCCTTCTGCCTATGTAATGAATTCTTGCTGTTTCCTTTTTTACTTTAGAGGTGAATAACTAAGTAGCATTGACTCATTTGCATAGTATCTAAGCAAAAATATAAGTCTAGCACCAGTAGGATCTCTCTCTCTCTCTGCTCATCTCTCTCTCTCTGTCTGTCTCTGTCTCTGTCTCTGTCAATCTTTCTGTCTCTGTTCCTGCAACTATAGTCAGTACAATTAAAATTAAAACTAGATAAAGTACTTTAAAAGTAATATTAAAATGTAATGATGCTATTAACAAACAAGTGGAGATTATCTAAAAGAAAGAGAGGGCTGTCCAGATAGCTCAGCAGACTAAAATGCCTGCTTAAGCAGAGCACAGAGACTGAGGTGCATCCCCAGCAGGGCCAGCCCCACCTCCAGAGCACACTGAGACGATTGAGACTGGGCATAGTGGCATGTGCTTATAATCCCAGCACTTGGGAGGCTAGAACCAGGAGAATCACTACGAGTCTGTTCTCTGTAGTGAGACCCTAGAGACCCTGAACTAAATACATAAAAAAGGAGAGAGAGAAGCTAGAAAGCTTCATCACTGCACCACCAGTTCAGAATCTTTTAGAAGTCTAGCACAGCCTATTATCTTCTGTGGACCAATTTCATTGGCCTAGAAAGTCATGCATGCTAATTTTTAGATTAAAAACACTCCTGGGGCAAATTTCTGAGGCTTACTTTCATCCAGAATCTAGTTGGGAAGATGCTGCTTCCCAAAGCTAGATCACTACGCATTATATTCCCTTCTCAAATATCCCTTAGAGCTTGCTAAGAGCCCTAAAAGCTTTGCAGAAATGCTCTAACTACTTTTGACATAGAATATTTTTCATATATATCACAGCACAGACTCTTTAACTGAAAAACCACATCTTAACACATCTGCTAAGCTAAACGGTAAACTAGAATTATACTTTTCAAGCTTTAAATGGATGTTGGAATCAGCTAAACATATATGTTGTGCTTACTATCATTTCAAATTTCTTCTATCTACCTTCAGAAAGTACCAGCATGTTTCATTTCAAACTAGCATTCAAGTGGAGTCCAATGAAAGGCTTCCATCCACCATACTTCAAGAAACATGATCCCAGAAACTTCTTGTGAACTTTTGTTGGAAGTACACCCAGGGCTGACCACATAGTCATCTGAGGCTTTCCTGGGTCCGCTCTTCTCCCATTCACAGTCTCATTGTGGCCTACAAAGAAGATCTCCCATTACTGAAGCCAGGGATGACTTTTTAGCAAATGCTGTTTTTCTTATCCTGTGGGGCCAGAGTTTCAGTTATGCTTTCAATACACCTTGTTATTTACCTACTGTGCGGTTTTCTATATTCCTTATACACTTTTTTTTCTATTTACACAATCAACTTAATTGGGAGTGTGTCATTCAGGAGAAAAACAGGGAGATTGACAATGGAAGCCTTTATGAGTCAGGGGCATCAAAATGGATTTGGCTTTGACAGACTAGTGTAAGAAGAGACAAATGCATCGCAGGTCTAGGAACTGAGTAGGAGTGCATTTTGTGTTGGGAGAAAACACTGGTCAGGACTCACTTAAAGAAATGGTACACATGAAAGAATCTGAAACAGGAGTTTGAGGGCATATTACAAGGAGCCAGTTGCAGTCTCAGAAACATCCCTGAAGCAATGAGGATTTGGTAGAAGATGAGATTTCAGGTCTCTGCTGAGAACAATACGAAATTTAAATGGAGACAGTTATGAAAACCGTGTAAAGCATTCTGAATAGAGAGGAGATTGCTACACTCATTATTACCAGATTATATTATTCTTAGTGATTGTAAAGAAGGAGTGAAGGACAAGTTATAATGCTGTTCCCATTTAGTCTTAATTTTAAGAATGGAATTTTTAATGTAGTGCTTGAAATTTAAATATGTAATTCAGTGATACTCATAAAACTCTAATTTTAGGGTAGGATGCAGTAGAAACAAAAACTAAAATAAATTTTGACATAAAAACTGAAATCCAACCATTTTCAAGAAAAAGGACAACAGGGCTGGTGAGATAGTCCAGTGGTTTCAAGCGCCTGCTTTTGCAAGCTTAGGCAACAGCAGGGACTTAGGTTCGATCCCGGGCACCACATGCTGTACCAGCTCTGCTCCCAGGGCAGGCTTAGCTGGCCCTAATAATAAAAGAAAGAAAGAAAGAAAGAAAGAAAGAAAGAAAGAAAGAAAGAAAGAAAGAAAGAAAGAAAGAAAGAGGAAAAACAATAATTGATCAGATTTAAGGAGTATTCACGGAGTCTGCTAAATGTACACAAATTGAGAGTTGATTCAAAACAACAGGAAACATTGAATTCTTTCTAAATAAGATATGAATGAAGAACTTTTTAAAGTACTGGTCAAATAAGACATGAAAAGTATTAAATCACTATTCCTTTGGATTTTGGTTAATAGCATATATGTTTATTTACTTCTTAGATACAAAAAGAGCTCAGTTTCCATTTGAGAAAATGAACTAATAGCATATTATTAAAATACTACCTATCAATATAGCCATAACTGAAAAGAAAGAAGATTGTTTTTAGCTGCTGTGTGAGTTACTACTGAGGAATCATTTAGGCAGTAGCAGAGTAGACCTGAATCAATTGCTGATTAAAATAATAAAACTAGCTGTTTCCTGAACTGCTTGTTCTGATGATTTCTCAAGATAACTGGATGATTTATTAATTATTATATGCTTAGGACTTCAGTCCTCATCCTACCAAATATTCACTCTACACTCTCCTGGTGTTATAAATACAATTCTGATTTTTAGCAAACATGCTTCACCTTGAAAGAAATGATGATATATTACTTGGAAATGTGAGCTTGTTTTGAAGCGCTACAAAAGGACCATGAGTGTGAAACTGAGTTAGTGAATGTGGAGTACTTAGAACCTGCAGGAGGTTACAAAGAGTTATTATTAGCATTTATTGTTTATATTGTCCTTAAAGACAGACAAAATTACTAAAGAACTGGTTAAATACAGAAAATCTGACTTCATGGGGCAAGCTTAGGAAAGCTGCTTGGTATGTTTCCATCTGCTTTCCTTCTAACTCTTCTATTGTGCATGGGTGAGAAAGGCCAACATAGAACCTAAAGGGTGACTCCTGCGGGCACATCAGGGGAGTCCAGCTGTGTGCTAAGGAGCGTTGCAGTCTTCCCATGCAATAGTTGCTGCTTATTTGTTCACAACGAGAGAGTAAAGTACAGTGATTTGAAGTACGGGTTCTAGATGCAGAAAGCTTGGTTTAGAACCTCAGGCTGTCCTTTTACTAGAAAATTCCTTATTTCATCCAGGCTTCATTTTCTGTTACTGAAAAGAGTATAAGAATAGAACTTAGTTGTGAGAAATAAATAATGCAACTGAACACTCACAAGAGTATCTTGAAAATAACAATCATTTCTAAATGCTGTCATTTTATTATTATATACATTTTCAGAAAATGGATGTTCATTATTTATTTATTTTGAATGTTTATTTAAAATGTGATGAAATCATGAATCTATGATGCAAATATTCTCTAAAAAATTTAGATATTTTTCAGTCTTCAAGTTATTTCCTTATCAAGAAAAAGAATAGAGAATATGCAAAATGTGAATGATTTTTGTTTCCATAATTATTTAAGATAGCTAACATTAGGGCCAGGGATAGAGCTTGGCGACATTAGCACCTGCCTGGCAAATGCAAGGTCCTGAATTTAATTCTAAGTAACACACACACACACACACACACACACACACACACACACACACTCTGCTACATCAATGGAAATTTTATTAAAGTGAAAGGTCTTTATGTGGTATTTATGCAAATTTCATCAAAGCTAGAAACAAAACTCTAAACACCCATAATTTAGTGAAGATAAGCCTTTCCGTGACTAAATTATAAAAACTTTTAACATTTAACTTAGATTTTAACTGATATTAGAATAATGTGTATTTTTCAAGAGTTTTTTTTTTTTTTTTTTGAGACAGAGTCTCGCTATGCAGTTCAGGCAGCCTTGGGCTCACTTTTGTAGCCCAGGCTGGTCTCCAACTCAAACCAATCCTCCTGCCTCAGCCTCCCAAGTGCTGGGATTACAGGCATGCGCCACCACGCCCGGCCTTTCAAGAGATTTTTATCTGTCTTACCCCTTGACTAGTGTGACTTAGGAGGTCCTTTCCTTCCTACAAAGATGCTCTTAAACATTAAAGATAAGTACTATTCTCCTATAAAAGGATTTATTACAAATAAAATGTCAATACCTATACCTTTCTGTTTTAAATTACTTTGATGAAAATACAAACTACAAGTATAAAATTTTACCCTAAGGAGGCAGAAAAACCCTACCATGGCTTGCTTTAAAATTTTGCTGTAAGTTAGTTTCTTACTTGACAACTAAATCAGAAAACTAATGCTCTTACTTTCTCTGATCTAAACAATTTCACAGAAACTACCTTGCAAATGTCCTGAAAGATGAGCTTGCTCACAGTAAGAAAAGTACTCAGCAGGAAATTCACTTAATGATAATGATTATTCTTCTATGTAATGGACATTTCATTGTCACTAAAATGTAATATTATTCTCTTGAAAGCTTTACATGTGCATCCTTCTCCAAAGACATACTAGCTTAAGTTGCCAATCTTACTCTCCAGGGTTTTTTTTTTTTTAATGTCTTTTTGCATATTCAGTGAAATCCTTTAGCGCTTGACACGTAGACCACTTTATGCTGGTGTCATTTGATTTTACTTTTAAAATATTCACAGATCATATGCATATATGAATTCATAAATACAACATGGTACTCCATAGTAGAAGCTGTTGCTTATTGACTACATATAGTATTAGTGGATACAGATGATTTTTTCTATTTTGCATTAAGAAAAGAAATCCTTTATATAATGACCAAATTTTAATGGCCAGGTTTTCCCTTCAGCTGAAGTGGAAGATGCTGGTTAAGTGTGGTCAGCCTGCCTGTAACCCCAGCACTTAGGCACTTGGTAGGCTGAAGCAGGAGGATCAGTGTAAGTTCGAGACCAGCCTGGGCTACAAAAGTGAGCTCAAGGTAAGCCTGAACTGCATAGCAAGACCCTGTCTCAAAAAATAAAAAACTAAAAAAAGTGTGGTTAGCCTGCTTCAAGATCTCCCTTACATATGCACACAACCTCTATTTTTATTTTACAGAAGCTAAAATCCTTCCTATATAATTGTTAGTGTTTAACACTAATGACTTGTTATCTCTCCAAAATATAAATACTCTGAAACACAAAATTATATCATCCCTACTTTCAGATGTCATTCCTTTGAAGCAAGAAAGCTGGATATATGCTAACATTGTCAAACAGGGTACGAACAGAGCAAGAAATCAGAAATAAACGATGTTGTGCACAAACCCCAAGCCATGAAGACAGCCCTGTAATTCCTCTTAGTTTGAGCGTTAAACAGATGATGTAGACTTAAGGTAGCATTTCCAAAAATATGTGATTTATTATCTTTTGTAAAGTTAGCCAGAAAAATGTGGACAATGTATTAGTGAGTCAGTGTCATTTGAATCCCTATCTCTGTCACATATAACCTCATAGGAATATACAGGTAAACCACACATATATGTGAAATGTCTTCACAGAAGCAAAGATTTTGCAATAATTTTAAAATACCTGAATACTTATGCATACTTATACATATCATAACATTATCATTCTAATCTTTAAAATAATAAGCTATTATAGAATAACATATAATCCAAGTGATGATAATCAAGTTGTTTCTATTTTCACATTTTGAAATTTTAGAAAATAGCCTCTCTTGAAAGTTTTACCTACAGAATCTATAACTGTAAAGCTTATTAATGAGGTGCTTGTGAAATATGAATAAGAGATAAAACACTGTGTTTAACAAAGTTTGACCAAATAGAATAATCAAAGGAAGATAAGAAATATAATTTTGAAGGGCCGGTGGTATAGCTTAGCAGACTAAGTGCTTGATTAGGGAAGTGCAGGAGCCAGGGTTCGATCCTTCTCACCACATGCGGAGCACTGAGCAGGGGTGGTGATGTCCACCTGTAATCCCAGCACTTGAGAGTCAGAGAACAGGAGGATCATTATGAGTCAAAGCTGCATAGTGAGATCCTGCACAAAAAAATTAAAAATTAAAAAAATATATATATATAATTTTAAAAGCCCCAAACCAAAGTACTTGAATCTGCTATCATGAATTAGTTTTTTTTTTTTAATTAAAGATCCCAGACAGATTATGTTATTTACATGTGAGTAAGATATGGCGATATGGGAAGAGATAAAAATAAACACTAGTATGCCTATAGTAATGTTTTGAAGAATTTTTAATGCCTCCAATAAACCAGTGTCTGAGAAGGGAGATTTCAGCTGGAGTTATTCTGAATTTTATAGACTAGCATTTTGCAAATCAAGTAAAGTCAAAGGTTTTACAGTTAATGATATTGTATATATTAAGACATAAGTTCTACTTCCTAAGACAGAACTAGTCCAATTTCTTTAAAAACTCAACACACTGCTTCAGTGCTGAAGGAGATTATGGGATACAACTTATGCTGGGATTTTAGTTGAGAGGAAAATATTAGTCTCAGAGATAAATTCATTCTTGTGAGTAATGCTCAGAGCCATTCCTGTTTTGACAAAATCAGATAATGTTACCAATATAGTAGAAATAAAGCATTCCATGTAACAGAAACCAGATCTTACCTCAAAGATTAGAAAGTAAATGCTTTGTAGCTGACTAATGCATAGATTGAATATCATGTCTCATGTTGTCTTTTGCTTCATTTCCTGACACTTGAGAATTCAGTAAAAATGTTTAAAAGGCATATTTCAAGATGCATAGAAATACAACTTGTACTTTTTTATTTCCTAAATAGTAAGTAAGTTTAATGGCTGGATATATTAAAATAAAGCAAACATGTGTTTAAATGTGTTTTGAAATTTCCCAAATTTCCTTTTTAAAAATTTTATTAAATCTTAATTACTTTTCATGCAGACATTTTCTTATGTATTTAAGCCTAGGATATAGGTAAGGTAAAAATAAATTATGAATTTATGTTAATTTCATAATTCTTACTGAATGTAGAGCTTGAAAATTTGTGCACATTTTTTTTTTTTTCATACAGGGTCTCACTCTGAAGTTTGGACTCATAGTGATCCTCTTGTCTCAACCTCACCAGAGCTGGGATTGCAGGTATGCACTACCATGCCTGAATTCAGGGCCTATGGGAGGACACAGCATGTGGTACAGGGGATCAATCTCAAGAGCTTTGGCTATCCAGAACGTGCTTAGACCACTGCCCTTGCTTGCCCTGTTCACATTTTTATATGTGATGACAAAAATATAGATGAAGTATCATGACATTGAGGGCCAGCCAAATAGCTCAGCAGATTAAAGTGCTGGCAAACAGGCTCAAGGGCCTGGAGTTCAATCCCCACGCCTGCTGTGCCAGCCTCACCCTTGAGGTGTGCTGGACCGCCATTAAGACTGGGCGCAGTGGAATGCCTGTAATCCCAGCTCTTGGGAGGCTGTAAACAGACAGACCACTATGAGTTCAATCTAGTAGTGAGACCCTGAACACCCTGTAGATCTTTCCCTAAAATCCAAATAAATTAAAAAACAATCATGACATTGGTCCTTTTTGTTACTCAGGATGCCCTTGTGCCCTCTGGCAACAGTTCCATTTGTTAGTTACTCCTGATCCAGTTTTTGCTACTATAGTATTATCTTATACAGAAGGTCACATGACAAAATCATGCAGTGTGCTAGTTTTGTGCATGCATGGGTGATTCAATTATCAGAATGTATGTAATAATCAACTCTGGTGTATGAATCCATAGTTCATTTTCCTTGCTTCATATTGTTACATAGTGCATTATCAGATGCATACATTCATATAGTAGTTCATAAATTTTTCATTTTTTCTGTTCTTTTCATTTTAGTGCTAGTATGAATAAAGCATCTTTTGATAAAATTCTGTGTGAAATGTGTGCAAGAGTCATCTTTGTCATAATTAGAGATGAATTTCATTTATGAACTTTCTTCCAGAAGGGACTTGCTTTGTAATTTGGGGACTGATTATTATTACCTTGGATTGAGAGTAACTTTGCTTACAAGTGTTCTGTAAGATGAGAAAATATTCTAACATATTTTAACTTGGTAAATGTGTGATGTCTGTGGAATAAGTAGTATGTCACCCTAAATGTCACATGATCACAACTGGCTCCTCTCTCTCTGGCCCCCTCTCTCCTCTCTCTCTACTTGTTTTTCTGTCCCACTGCTTTGATACAGAATGATGCACTGCTGTGGATTATGAGAAGAATGAATTGTTCTTGCAAACCAAGGCTCTACTGCATATGCTTAAACTTTTATTTAAATTCAAAAGAGCAGTTTTGTCAAGTTATGCAGTGCAGCTATATTTAGCTTTCTAGGATGCCACAGTCCCATTGTTTCTCCAAATGGTTGTAGGATTTCATTCTAATCAGCGATGTGTGAGAATTGTACTGGTACCACATATTTCATAACACTCCTAAATTTTTGATATTTTCATGACTGCATTCAGGTTTATCACAGTGATTTTAATTTACATTTTCTTAATGACTTAGTTTTGAATAACCTTTGTTCATCTTATTTTCTATTTGTATGTTTCTTTGGCTGCAATCATATTGTTAAGTGTAGCCATTCTATTATGTAAAATAACAAAACTTTACTGTGGTGGCTGGACACCCTAAATAAAGGGGTCAGTAGGTTACAGCCCTTCTGAAATGGGAAAGGGAGAGTCTGTCCTTGAGTCTTCCTGTCTCTGCTGGCCTGAAGGAGACCCTTATCAGTCCTTAGCATGCACCACAGCATGTCGGCCTCACCCACCGCAGTGAAGGCACTGTCCCTCGGGTGCCTGTCAGCTTCCTTTTCCTACGAGGTCATCAGGCAGACTCGATTGAAGTCGCACCTTGCTTCAGTGTTAGTTTATTGTGGCTCAAAGCTATAACAAGTGGTGGTGTTTCAAAATAAGGTCATTTTGAAATTAGCAGATCCACATGCCGGGGCTCTCAGGTTGCAGTCACTCTGAGAGTGGAAGTTTGTACAGTCAAATTGAAAGTTTCTACTGAAGAAACTTCAACAAGGCAAAGGAAGTATCTCTCAAGTAAAAATTGTCCAGTTGAGCTACCTCTGAAGGTTCCGGTTCCCCACAGATTATATGTGAAAACCTATCCTTACGAAAGCTGTGTGATAAGGAACTAGGAAAACATTGGAAGCTTCTTTTTTATTTCCTGTTTACACCTTAGACACTAAATATAGCTTTTGTTTTTGATTCACTTGTTTAAAGTTTTTTTTTTTTTTTTTTTACAGCAGCGCTTGAAGGTCAGAAGTCTAGATCTGAGTTACAAGTGGCTCTTTCCTCTGAAGATCCTGAGGGAACATGTGTTCCTTGCCTCTTTAGTCTGTTAGCTGCAGGCATTGCACGGCTTGTGTCTGCGTCATTTACCTCTTCCTCTGTTGATGTAACCTCCCTTTGCTTCTCTTTTATTAACATACTTGTCATTGGCCTGAGGGTCCATAAAGATAATCTAAAATAACAGCCTTGACTCAAGACCTTTCATTTGATTACATTTGCACAGAACCTTTTTCCAAATAAGGTAACATTCACATTTGTAACTGTTACAGGGATTAGAGAATGAGCACGTGCTTGGGGACTCACCATCCAAACCTTTACACAGCCAGACATCTTTCTGATAGAGTGCAACTTAGTATATCGCATCAAGGATAACAGGTACGCAAAGAGTAACTCTCTCTTGAGTAATCGCTGTTGATGACTCATGCTTAGAAGAGAATGATTTCTTTCTGGTTCCTACACTAGGAAGAAGATTATAAAATCTGAAAGGACAATGGGTAATGTAAAAGGGAAAGAAACTGTTCAGAGAGAAGGAACAAAAGGTCAGGGAAAGAGACAAGAAAGCAAAAAACAAGGAAAAAAGAAATATAGATGTATATGCACAAGATGGCTTCCATAATTGTTGTCCTAAATTCTACTGGTATATTGAACAGAGTAGGTGATGCTTAATTCTTTTTTTCCTCTCTCTCCTATTTTTTAAAATTATTTTTTGACCAATTATGCATGCTTACATCTGGTCATCTGAACAACTAATTTGAATAATAACATGCAATATGACAAAAGTATTGTTGAATGCCTATCATTTGTTTAGTTAAATTCTATGTCATTTCTAATTTCTTTCTTTCTTTTTCTTTTTTTTTTTTTTAAATGTATTCAGGACATGGTCTACAGGGTGTGTAGGGTCTCGCTACATAGATTGGAGTGATGCTCCTATTTGTAGCCTCCCAAGTGCTGAGATTATAGGTGTGTGCAACAATGTCCAGTCTCAATCACTGTCTCAGAATGCCCCGCAGGCAGGACCAGCACGGCATGCTGGGGATCGAACCCAGGCTGCTGCATGCTGGCTAAGCAGGTGCTTTAGTCTGCTGAGCTAATCAGGCCAGCCACTTTTTTTTTGCTTTCTAAAAGTTCTCTTCTAAAGATAAAATTAAAAGAAGAAAATGACATCAGAACACAGATTAAATCTATTTAAATAACATTACATTTATTGATATCGTAACACGTATATTATTTTGAAAGTGTATTTTATACCATCTAAATATATACCATCTGATATTGAAAAGGAGGGAATGTCAAAATGATTTACTTCTAACCTTCAGAGTGGAATTTTTACATTTTTTTACATACAATTTAGCACTTATTAACATTTTCTTTGGGAATAACAAATAATAAAAAATAGAAATGACATAGAATTTTACTAAACAAGATGGTAGGAATTCAGCAATGGTTGTTGTATTGCATCTTGTTATCTTCAAATAAGCATACAAAATTGGGAAAAGGAAAAAACAAAAGCATTAATTTTTCCTTCCACCCAACCAGTAGCAATCAGCAGTGTAAGTATACAGCTTTCTCTCTATCCATCTGTCTGTCTCTAAGTAGATGTTCCCTTCCTTCTTTGCTTCTTCTCCAGTCATCCCATGTTGCTTACTTGTGACTAAAGTCTTTAAAGTAAATCTCATTCATCCTGTCAACTTACCATTTTAATTTTACCACGTATTTCTAAATTTAGATTTATAAACTTATACAACTTTAGTTTCCATTTCCATTGAAATTACATGAATTTCTTCAAAAGGTTTCAAAAATTTGTTTCTTCTGACGCTAGATTAGGTTGTTATATATTCTAACTTTTTAAAACCAAATTTGTGTGTCTATACCTGGTAATCAGAACAACTGATTTGAAGACATATAACCGCTGTTGAATTTCTGTTGTTTTGTTTAATAAAATTCTATATAATTTCCAATGTTTTTTAAATATTTTGCATTCTCTTTAAGTAATAATAAAAGAGAATAATGTTATAATCAATAATCTTCTTTTGTATTTTTCCTAGTATATGTCTGTTTCATATTTATGTATGTATGATTCTCAATTGAAGAAAGGTACAAAGTTTTGTAAGACACTGACAAACACACAAATATGCTACATTTTAAAATAATTACAGGGGCCCGGCGGAGTGGCTCAGTGGTCTAAAGCGCCTGCTTGGGAAAGCTTGGGTGGCCTCAGGGACCGCGGTTCGATCCCCGGGCACCACATGCTGCGCCAGCCCTGCCCTTGGGGCAGGCTGAGCCGGCCATAAAAATGAGTGAATAAACAGGCAAAGGTTCTGAAACAAGAAATAAATAAATAAATAAATAAATAAATAAATAAATAAATAAATAAAATTCTTAAAAAAAATAAAATAAAATAATTACAGCATATGTAACTCACTCTGAATTCTTTTGAATTGAGAATGCTGTCAAATTCAAGAATGCAGTCTAGTATTACATATGATAATGTTCAAATAAAATGAAATTATTTTTTACTATGATGATTTTAATTTTTTCTTCTAGAAGTGCCCAGTTGCTCATGTTTAGTAACTATTTTCTTCGTAGTTTTGAGAGGTTTTCACGTGTTAAAAGCCAGAAGTTTGTTCCTATCTAAATTGCAGATATTTCATTTGCAGACTGTACGATTTTGTCTAGTTTTCCTCCTAAAACCTACTGCAGTCATGGGGTAAACTTCTAGAGTTTGTGATAAACTCATGACCACTTGGGGTTAAGGGTGATCCAAGGCTGGGATTATGAGTCTGAGTATTGCTGGGATTATAGATGTCTTATTTACTTTTCTCTCTTTGCTGGGACAAATGCTCAACACCCAAAATGAAGGAAATTACTGGAGGTTTCAGTCCATACTCAGCTGAATCCAAGGCTGAGGGGCACATGACAGAGAGTAGCAGTTCATGGTGGCAGGACAGCAACAATGGCAACAGAGGCAGCCAACCAAACAGGGCAGCAGAGCAACAGCACTAGTCTGTCTCTCTATAAATTACATCAGGCTCTCTGCCTCAGCCTAACTGCCTCAGGCCACACCTATAATTCCCAGCAGTACTCAGATGGATAATCTGATCAGTACTAAAATACATAATGCCAGGGACTCATGAGTCAAGTTTTAATCTATAGACGTCCCTGCCCCATGATTGTATGAGGCTTTGGTGGGACAACTAGACATAAACCATAATACCTCCCGAAAACATTTTAGCATGAGGTGGACTAGTATCTCTTTCTTCCTCAACGTGTGTATCACTTGGCAGGGAGGTTACTGAATATTCTTGGCAACTTACTTTATTTCTTTTCCATTTAAGTAATCAATTTGTCTTCTATCAAAGAAAAATTTATTTACATTTTAACTGTGACTGCATTAAATTTGTAAATTAATTGAGAAAAAATTTATAGTAATTACATTATTCTCTTATGTGCACATACACATGTAATCTTACAACTGTATACTTGTCACCCCTACTTCTATAGTTGCAAAAACACCTGGTTTCTTATCCTCACATCTGTGAGTCAGTTTCTCGTTCTCAGAACTAATTGTTCTGATACCTTGAGAGATTTTAATTGTTTTGATGTCTACCTTTATGCTAATATTCTTTTACAGTCCATCATTATTTCTTGCTTAGAAATCTATTAATAGTAAAGGTCTTTAGGTTTGCTTTATGATATTGTCAAAAGAGTGCTACAAACTGTTTAAATCCCAAAAAGCCTTTGAACAATCATGCGGATTTTTACTGAACTCAAACTACCTTAACACTTGTAATTTCATATTCAAGGTAACTGTTTTAATGTTATCATTTACAAACCATTTCCACATTCAGATGTGTGTATATGATGATTTTCATTAAGTCATGGAACCATAGTGACTTGATAAGAAAACATACGCTACAGGAAATAAGGAGATATATTTTTCTCAAATGGAAAGGAAATCAAGGGAGTAGGAGGGGATAAAAAAGAAAGAAGACGCATTATGTTTGTGTACCAAATTCCCATAAGGAGTGGTATGGAAAATACGTACTAATAAAAATAAAAACAAAACAACAACAAAATGAAAGTCATTTGAACACCAAAGACAGAAGCTATATCTTTGTACGCTGTGTATTGAGATCTTAACAGAAAAGTTGAAGGAAGAGAAAGCTTTCCTCCAAAAAGGAAAAGTTTCCAAATATTACATTTCTTCTCTTCTGTTTTATTTCATAGAATTATAGACAACAATATAGTTGCAGCATTCTATCTCTAATTTTGTTTTTTAGTTGTAGTTCTGACTAGATATCAGAAGAGACCCAGTGCTAGCTATGAAGCAACAGTTCGAAAAATACACACAAAAGAACATTATTCCTAACTAAACAAATTACTATGAAAACATTTTTTAGTCTTATATGTAGGAGATATTTCCACTATGGTTTCATTTTTTTCATGAAGACATTTTACAAAGAAATCAGTGCATAGCTAAGCAAATATATTGACTTTTTTGGTATTTACTTAACCACATGCCTTCTTTTTTTCCCCTTTGTTACCCTTAACTTCCCATGGAGCTAATATTATGCAGCACATGTTCTAAAAATGCTGGTTAGAAGATTTTTACAAATTCATAACTTACTGAAATCTACAGCTGCATCAGATCCCTTTGGAAGTACTGGCGAGTATAAATTTAATCTGTGAACCTTTGAAATTGAGTTTTTTAGTGTCTCAATGACTTTTCTGCCAACATAAGCTTAATAAACAAGTAGCATCTTATGGGTTTTTTAATTATTATTTTCAAGTCGCTGAACTAAGTCTGTAGTCACAAAGCTGCATTTGGTTAATTCCTAGTATCATAAAACTGTATTGAAAAGTATAATATATATCGATGTTGGATTTTGGCTACTTTGAAGGGCATGATTTAATGACAATAATTAAAATTTAGTGTGAGTTATTTTAAACTTTTCTTTTAAATTATTTCAGGAGATCATTGCAATAACCCAGTAATGGATGTAGGATGGTGATATTATTTCACCTTTTGGAAAATCAATATGCTATCTCTTGGCACTGAGGATGCTACATGGGATTTACATTCCTGTGTGAGGGCATGTGTACACCAAATAACGCAGTGCCTCAGATGACATTGGGTGCATTCAGGCTGCTATGGCCATAGACTCAGGACTTCAGAAACCAAAAGTCCCATACTTGGTGCATACATGTTCATAACTATTATCTCTTCCTCTTGACACTTTCTTTTAGCATATATATATATATATATATATATATATATATATATATATATAGTGACTTCCTTCATCTCTTTTGATCATTCTTGGTTTGAAGTTCGTATTATCCACAAACAGAATAGATGCTGCTGAGTTATTCTGGGTTGCATGGGGTATAGTTTCCCATCCATAGATGTTTAGTCTACGAATTTCTTTCTGAGTTAAATGTGTTTCTTGTATACAGCATATTATTGGATCTTGCATCTTGATCCCTTCTGCCAGACTGTTTCTTTTGATTAGTGAAATGAGGTTATTTACATTGATGGTTATAGTTGTTATGTACTGGTTTATTTTTGTCATGCTATTTTCCTGATGTTAGGTCTATGCTTTCCTCTTTGTTTAATGGAACCTAATAAATGAAATACCAAAGAATCAGTCTAATAAAGAAGGTGAAAGATTTATATATTGAAAGTTATACTATTTTGTAAAAGGAGATTGAAGAGGATATCCAAACATTGAAAAAATGGAAAGAACCAACATAGTGAAAATAGACATACTCCCAAAATTCTTTCAGAGATTTAATGCACACTCAGTAAAAATGGCATTAGCATACCTCACAGATCTAGGAAAAAAATCCCTAAAATTCATCTAGGGTTTCAAGATACCTAGAATAGTACATGTAATCCTGGGCACCAACAGCAAGGTAGGAGACATTGCAATCCATGATTTTAAATTAAACAACAAAGCTACTGTGATAAAATCAGCATGGAGCTGGCAAAAAATGACTTGAGGACCAGTGGAAAAGATTAGAAGATGCAGACATGTCTACCCAGCCACCTGAAATTTGACAACAGGGCAAAACATGTTCACTGGAAGAAAGATAGCCTCTTTAATCAATGGTGTCGGTAAAATTGAATCTCTACATGCCAAAAATTAAAACTAGACCTATGTCTATCACTATGCATTAAAATAAAAATCAAAATTATCATAGATCTAAATCTTAAACTAGAAACAGCCAATCTATAGGAAGAGAAATTCGGTGGAAATCTTAAAGACATAAGTATAGGTAGAGTTCATGAATGAAACCCAGATAGCATGGGAATTAATTCAAAGAAACAATAGCTGAGAGGCTTTTGTATAGTAAAAGAAATCACTGTTGGAGTGGAGAAACAACCCACAATGTAGGAAAAATTTTTAGCCATTTGTCCCTCAGACAAAAGAATTCTGTCTAAAACATGTAAAGAACTGAAAAAAAAAAAAAAAAAAAAAGACTAACTACTCCAAATCCAAAAAGCAAATAGGTATCTGAGATAAAAACATATTTTTCAGATGTCAAATAAATATATGAAAAAAGTTCAGTATCATGGGTTTTCCAAGAGAAGTAAATCAAAACAACACTGATAGAACATCTCATTCCAGAAAGAATGGCTATTATCAAGAAATCAACCAATAATAAATGCTGGAGTAGAAATGTGGGGGGAACCCTTCTTCACTGTTGTGGGGAATGTACAATGGTATAGTAACTGTAGAAGTAAATATGGACACTCCTTAAGAAACTAGGATGAGAGGCCCCTTTCTGCTCAGCTGCACCCTGTCTGGGTATCTTCCCAGAAGAATTAAAAACATATACCAGCAATATTTTACACCCATGTTTAGAGCAGTACAACTTCTAACAGCTAAATCTTGGAAAAAAACCCAAATACCCATCAACTGAGGAATAGATAAGAAAGATGTGCTATTTTAATCCAATGTAATGTAACCGATCCATACAAAATGGATAAGCTTAAGACTTTTATTGGTAAGTGGATGCAACTTGGGACCATATTAATAAGTGAAATAAATCAGACTCACATGTGTAACCATTGTATGGTCTCCCTGGCATGAGAAATTGAAAGAGTAAATAAGATTTAAAATAGATATTGTGAAATGGAAAGAAAGTGTTCAGAAAAGAAAGAAAGAAAAAAGCACTAGGGTGGGTGAAAGGATAAAGGACAGTAGGAAAAATGGTAAAGAAGTTTAAGTCAGTTGAATTATTATTTCTCTTAGAACCTTAAAAAAGGAAGGTTTGTGCTAATGGTGATTGGAGAAATTTTTATGACCATGTCTTGTACCCTGAGGAACTGTTTTATTTTATTATTTTTTTTTTAACTGTTTGGTTCATTTTAATGAGAAAAGATAGCAATGAAACAGTAGTAGAACAGTGGCAATAATTAACACATTACATATTGTTGTCTTCATCGTAGTTCTTCAGAGGTTAAGATGTAGACATATCTTGCCTAGACTATTAGTACAGACTTTTCCTTCAATTGAACTAAGAGAATATATCTGTATATCTACCCCAACTATTTTGTATATATGCGTATCTATCTTTTTCACTACAAAATGATCCTTCATTTATACCTCCCTTTTTTGTTTTGTTTTGTCAGAGACAGGTGTTCTATTGTTGTTAGAGAAGCTGTATTTGGAAAGGTCTTTAAAGGACCCTTTTCATACTGATTTCAGCCCAAATATTGTAGTACTTGAATTCAGCAAAATAGCCCAATATAGTCCAATAGTCCACAATGGTAGTGGGTTATCAGCACAACTGGCAAATGTCTGAAGTAGTTTACTTGAGCCTTTTACAGCTCAGCCTTATATAGCTCAGCATATTAATATGGTATTACTTTATACTTTTCTGCTGCATGATTAAGACCAAGTTAAAGCAAGAGCTTTATAAGTAAAAATGTAATTTTTGTATCTGGGAATGTCAGTCAAATCCTGCCAAGATTTACTCTGAAACCATGCAACTCAGCTATCCCTATTCTGGTGATTTTCCCAAAAGAGCTGAAAACATCATATCATAGTGATACATGTATACCTATATTTATAGCAGCACAATTTGTCATAGCCAAATCTTGGAAACAACTAAATGCCAGTAGTCACCTGAAGAATGGATGAAAAAGTAGTGGTATTTTTATACAATGGAGTATTACTTAGCTATAAACATTGATAAACTTGGAGTCTTCATATACAAGTAGATGTAACTTCAATAAACTATTTTAAATATAACAATACATAATATGTTTATTATTGTTATTTTGCTATTATTTTGTCATGGAATTTTATTTCACCATTTTTATACAAGCAAACAAACAATAACAAAAACAAATTAAAACAAAAGTTGCACAGCCTTTGCGTGGAATGATCCTGCATTGTCATGGTGAATAAAGTTGTGCTTTGGTCCATTTTGTGATCCTGCAAAGAATCCATGGGCTGAGAACAGATAGGGAACAGAAACTGTAGTGCATCATGTCCTGAAGTTGCTAAAGTCCAGCATAAAAGAGCAGGCATTTCCGGGCACCTTCTTGCTTTTTATTTGGGGCAAAAGCATCAGATAACAGAAAGCCAAGGGAGAACAGAGGGCAGAGCTGTCAATCTTTTATGAGATATCTTTCCAAATTCTTGGGCTGCTCCTATTGAATTGCCTGCCCTTCTGTCACAAAAGCTTCCATTGTTCATATATTCTGTATATAAATCCTTGTACAGAAGGATGCACATGTGTGCATAGGCTGTAGGTATGTATCCTTCTGGTTTGTAGGTTCCCTTTTTATGTTTTTGTTAGTAACTGTCTCAGTTACTTTTCTGTCATTTCTGGGACAAATATCCGACACCCAAAATGAAGGAAGGAAAGGCTTAGTCATCTCACAGTTACTGGAGTTTTCTATCCATATTTGGCTGACTCAGAGCTGAGTAGAACAGGGCAGAGGACAGCCAGTTCGTGGCAGCGGGAAAGCAACAAATGGTGACAGAAGCAATCAACTAACCAGAGCAGCTGAGAGCAACAGAGGCAACAGAGGCAACAGAGGGAGTCAATCTGTCTCTCTTATGTTACATTCCCTGCCCTAGGCTATCCACCTCAGACCACACCCATAATCCCAACAGTACTCAGACTCATAATCCCAGTGGATCATGAGTCAGTCTCAAATGCTAGGAGTCCCTGCCGCAGGATTGCATGAGGCTTTCGGGGACAACCAGACACAAACTGCAACAGTAACTCTAAGAAACAGGATATTAATTTTAAAGAAGTCTGATCCATTTGTTTTTCTGCTGGTTGACTTGTTTTTCTTACCTAAAAATAGATCTCACAAATTCCAATGCACACAGAATTTTTCTTTTTTTTTTTTTTTTTTCCCCAGAGATTTTAGAGTTTATTTTTAATTTAGATAAGAAATATACAACATCTGGTCATTGTCATTAGTTGTTTTTCTTAAAATTAGTACATATATATAGTGGAAGAAGAGATGAGAATTCTACTCTTTTTCATATGGCTGTACTGTTGTTGCAATACTATTTATGGAAAACACCATTTTTTCTTCTTCACTATGTTGGTTCTGTTTTGAAGTTCAATTGACTAGGAAGGGGTTTCTGAATTCTGTCTCATTAATACTGTATGTATCTTTCAACCAGTACCACTTATCCAGATTAGACTTATATGTTATCAAAGTGGATATTCCTTTAAATTTGTTCTTTTTATAAAAAAATTTGCAATTCTGTATCTTCTGCTTTTACAAATAAATTTTATAGTAATCCTTTCAGATTCTAAAAGAAAAGTATCTGTCTGCATTTTAACTGTGACTGTGCTGAATGTCTATATTAGCAGCAGATTCAGCAAGTTAAAACTGTTGAATACATTTTTTCATTTATGTACAATGTATGCAAGACCTTTTACGAATGCTTTCAGTACAAAAGCTCTAAAATTTGATTAAATTTATTCAAAAACAATTTGCAATGGCTATCACTAGAAATACAAATGTTCTTTGTTTGCACTTCATGTAATAGTTTGATCACAGTTACCTATTACCATTATTTATAAAATTTGATTTGTATAATTATTATTTATCCTGTTATTTTTACTAGGTTTATTCATTAATTGTAGGAAGATATCTTGCAAAATTTTTAGGACATTCTTAGGACACAGTTATATCATTTGTGAACAGAGACAACTTCTCTTCTTTTTATATTTCATAATTTTTATTTTTAAAGAATACAAAACAGTGACAGAAAAAATACAGCATTAGAACTGATACAAGAAGACTGGGCGTGGTGGTGTGCACCTGTAATCCCAGCAAATGGGAGTCTAAAGAACAAGATCTCTGTGAGTCTGATCTATGTAGTGAGACACTGTATACCCTGTAGACCCTGCCCTAAATTCATGAAAAAGAAAGAAATGATACAGAATTTCACTAAACAAAGAAATAGGAATTCAACAATTGCTGTATTACATGATGCTATCTTCAAATCAGTTGTTCAGATTATCAGGTATAAAAGTGCAAGATTTATTTAAAGAAAAAAGCAAAACAAAACAATAACAAAAAAGTTATAAGCAGAAGCTATATCTGAAAGAGCAAAAAAATCAGAGTAAAAGAAAAATTATTGAGCATTAACTGCTCCTTTCAAAAGACCAGCAGAAATCAATGATACAATTATCCAAATTATAATTAAATATGTCTTTATATATGCATATATAATTAAATATATAATTAAATATGTCTTATATATGCATATATAATTAAATATGCCTTTTTCCCTTGTTTCTTCTCTTGGGGATTAAAAAAGCCATTACACCTTTTTTTATATATATACACAGAAAATTAGAAATCTAAGCATATACAAAACTAAAGCAAGTCAAACCTATGGCATTTTTCCTTGTCTTGTTCTCTCTTTAACTACTATTTTGTTTTCTTTTAAAACCAACATTCACTTGAGAGACAGTATAACTATAACTGCAATTACAAGCAGCACACATCTAGAAAATCAGAATGACAAACATTCCAAGCATGAGTTTAGTCTTTCACGTTGCTACTCTAAGAGTCAAAAACCTGTTTTAGATTCTTAGGATTATTGTCTAATTTGTCCTGTGTGCATACGTACACGGTTTTTCCCCTGCCAAGTTTCCTCAGTTTTCCACTTGCTGACTCATGATTGCTTAATCCTTAAATTTGTGATTTCCATTCAGCTGTGTCATGCCTTTCGTTTTTTATTTCATCTTTTGTATTCTAACACTAGGGAGACTTTATGATATTTATACATGTAGGTCTGGTTTATTTCACTTATGAGTATATCTTCAAGATACATCCACTTATATATGAAGTCTCCCAGTTTATCATTCTTTATAGCAGAGTAATATTTCATTGTATAAAAATGCCACATCTTTTTTAACCAATCTTCAGATGATGGGCATTTTAGTTGTTTCCATGATTTGGGTAGCACAAATTGTACTGCTCTGAACATAGGTGGGCAAACATGACTAGGTGGGCATGACATAGGTGGGCAAACATAGGTGGGCAAATATGACGGTTTCAGTTTTTCTGGGGAGATTCCCAGTAAAGGGATAGATGGATTGAATGGGATTTCCCAGACCTAATTTTTTTAGGAATCTCCACACTGCTTTCCATAATGGTTGCACCATTCTGCATTCCTACCAGCAGGGGTGAAGAGTTCCTTTTTCTCCACAGCCTCTCCAACATTTGTTGTTGGTTGATTTATTTATGGTATCCATTCTTTCTGGGGTGAAATGGTATCCAAGTGTTGTTTTAATTTGCGTTTCATGAATGACTAGCGATGTGGAGCATTTCTTCATGTATTTATAGGCTTGCTGAATTTCTCTAAGAAGTGTGTGTTGATCTCACATGTCCATTTCTGGATTGGTTCTTTGAATTTGGGGACACCAGTGTTTTTTAGTTCTTTATATATTCTAGATAGAAGACCTTTGTCTGAATACTTAATAGTTAAATTTTTTTCAAAATTTGTGGGTTGTCTTTTAACTCTGTTGGTAATTTCTTTCGACATGCAAAAACTTCTTGGCAAGAAGAGGTCCCACTTGTTGTTGGTTCTTTCAAGTATTAAACATGCAGTTTGATTTTTGCCTATGAAATCTTTGCCTACCCCGATGTCTTTTTTTTTTTTTTTTTTTTTTTTTTTTTTTTTTTTGCTTTTTGAGACAGGGTCTCACTGTGCAGTTCAGGCTGGCTTTGAGCTCACTTTTGTACCCCAGGCTGGTCTCGAACTCACAACGATCCTCCTGCCTCAGCCTCCCAAGTGCTGGGATTACAGGCGTGCGCCACCACGCCCAGCCCCCCGATGTCTTTAAGGTTTTCTCCCACCTTCTCTTCCAGGAGATTTAATGTTTCTCTTTTAATATTTAGATCTTTAATCCATTCTGACCTCAATTTAATGTATGGTGATAGACCTGGGTCAAGTTTTAGTTTTTGGCATGTACAAAGCTAGTTTTTCCCACACCATTTGTTAAAAAAATCTATCTTTCAATAAACATGTTTGGCCCCTTTGTGCAAAATAAGGTGTCTGAGTGTGTTTTTCTTTGCTTCTTCATCTTCTAGTCTATTCCATTGATCCTCAGGTCTATTTTTTTTTTTTTTTTTTTGCCAATATCATGTTGATTTTATCACTGTGGCTTTATAGTATAATTTTAGGTCAGGAATTACAGTGCTTCCTGTCTTATCTTTGCTGCTTAGGATTGTGTTTACCATTCTGGGTCTATTCTGGTTACAAATAAATTTCAGGAATGCCTTCTCCAGGTCTGTGAGGTATGTTGATGGTATTTTGATAGGAATGGCATTAAGTCTGTACAACAATTTAGGAAATATGGTGATCTTCACAATGTTGGTTATTCCTATCCAGGAACAGTGAATATCTTTCCATTTTCTGAAATCTTCTAGGACCTCTTTTTTCAGAGTACTGTAGTTTTCATTGAAAAGATCTTTTACTTCTTTAGTTAGATTAATTCCTAAGTATTTCATTTTCTCTGGTGCTATTGTGAAAGGTATTGTCTCTCTAATTTCTCTCTCAGTGTGTTTGTTATATGTGCAGAGGAATGCTATTGACTTTTGAGTGTGGACTTTGTATTCTGCTATGCTACTGAATTTGCATATTAATTCGAGAAGCTTCTTCGTGAAGTTTTTTGAGTCTTCCAAGTAGACTGTCATGTCATCTGCAAATAATAATAGTTTAACTTCTTCTCTACCTAGTCTTATTCCTTTTATTTCTCTCTTTTAGAGATTCATTGGCTGTAGCTAATGATCCCAGAACTATATTGAATAGGAGAGGTGACAGAAGACACCCTTGTCTTATACCAGATCTGAGAGTAAAAGATTTTGGTTTTTTACCTTTTAGAATTATGTTAGCCATTGATAATAGATGGCTATTATCACACTGAGGTAGAGATTGTCTATTAATTTGTGTAGGACTTTGAACATGAATGAGTGTTGGACTTTCTCAAAAGCCTTTTCTTCATTAATTGAGATGATCCTGTGGTTTTTGGATTTAGTTCTATTGATAAAGTGTATTACACTTATAGATTTGCATATATTAAACCATCCTTGCATCCCCGGGATGAATCCTACCTGGTCGTGATGTATTATCTTCTTAATCATTTGCTGTATTCTATTTGCAATAATTTTCTGAAAGAATCTTGTAGAATTCAGTGGTTAATCCATCAGGACCTGGACTTTTCTTTGTCAGTAGGTCATTGGCTGTTATTGGGTTGTTGAGCGTTCTTATACCTTCTTGATTCAGTTTTTGTAATCTGTACCTTTCTAGGAATCTGTCCATTTTATCTGTGTCTTCAATTCTATGAGAGTAAAGATTTTCAAAGTAGCAATGAATGATCTTCCACTGGGTCTGTAGTAATTTCACCCTTTTCATTCCTTACTGCTTGAACTTCAGTTTTTTAGTTCTTCTTTTTGATAAGGTTAGCTAGGGGCTTATCAATGTTATTTAATTATTCAAAGAACCAGCTTTTTGATTCACTAATTCTTTATATTGTTTTCTTTGTCTCAATTGAATTAATTTCTGCTTTAATCTCTATAATTTCCTCCCATCCTAGGGCTTTGGGTTTAGTTTGCTCTTCCTTTATCTAGATCGAGGTGCAACATTGAGGTATTAATTGTTCCTGTTTGATTTTCTTTTTTTTTTTTTTTTTTTTTTTTTTTTTTTTTTTTTTTTTTTTTTTTTGTGGGACCAGGGTTCGAACTCACGACCTTGCACTTGCCCAGCAGGCGCTTGTGCCTCGGAGCTATCTCCCCAGCCCCTGATTTTCTTAATGTGTGAGTTAAGGAATATAAATTTCCCTCTAAGAACTGCTTTCACTTCATCCCATAAACTCTGATAAATTGTATTTGAACTTTCATTAAACTTTAGATATTGTATAATTTCGTCTGCTACCCATTGGTTGCTCAGCAGGGTACTTTTTAATTTCCATGTATTTCTGGGGTTCTTATGGTTTCTTTTGTCATTTATTATTTCCAGTTTTGTTGTGCTGTGGTCAGATAATATGCATGGCATAATTTCTTTTTACTTGTATATTTGTAAGCATGACCTATGGACTACTATGTGGTCTATTTTAGAAAATATCCCATGAGCAGCTAAAAAATGTGTATTCAGAAGTGCCTGGTGGAGCACTCTGTATATGTCCACTAAGTCCATTTGTTCCAAGTACTGGTTCAGTTCTTTTATTTCTTTGCTAACTTTTTGGCTGTTTGACCTATTGTGTGTGTGTGTGTGTGTGTGTGTGTGTGTGTGTGTGTGTGTGTGATAAGGGGGTGTTAAAGTCTCCTATTAGTTTTCTTGCATTGGATATTAGTTTTCACATCCATTAAGATTTGTCTTATATAGTTGACTGCTCCTATGTTGGATGCATACATATTTATGAATGTTATCTCTTCCTCTTGAATTTTTCACCTAACCAGTATGCAGTGGCCTTATTTATCTCGTTTGATTATTCTTGGTTTGAGGTTGGGAATATCTGAGAGTAGGATTGCTACCCCTGCTTTTTTCTGAGGTGATTGGGCATGTAGTATTGTTTTCCATCCTTTGACCTTCAGCCTATGAATTTATTTGTGGGTTAAGTGTGTTTCTTGTATAAAGCATATTGTTGGGCTTTCCTTTCTAGTCCACTGTGCCAGTCTATTTCTTTTAATTGGTGAATTGAAACCATTTACATTAATGGTTATAATTGAGACGTATTTCTTTATGCTTGCCATGTTATCTACCTTCTGTTGGTTACCCCTTTATCCCCTGTGTTAAATTATTTGCCCTGTTGGGTCAGTTCTTTCCATCTGATTTGTGAAGTTCTGCTCGTTTTGGCCCCTCTCTAGAATAACTTTTAGTAGTCTGCATAGGGCTGACTTTGTCATCATGAAATTCTTTAGTTGTTCTTTGTCATGAAACTATTTTACTTCTACATCAAACTTGAAAGAGACCTTTGCAGGGAATAGCAGTCTGGGCTCGAACTCATTTTCATGAAGGAATTGAAGAACTCTGCTCCATGCTCTTCCTGAGTTCATGGTTTGTGGAGAGAAATCTGCCATTACTCTGATGAGTTTTCCTTTCAATGTGACCTGTTTCTTTTTTTCTAGTGGCTTTTCGTATGTTGTTCTTGTGATTGATTTCTGGGATCTTGACTATTATATGTCTGTGTGCATTCTTAATTGGGTTGATGCTATTTGGAATTCTACATGTTTCAGCCACTTGGCTGCCATATTGTTTACCCATATTTGGGATGTTTTCTCCATATACTTCTGTCCATATTCTTTTTATATGCTTTGTATTGACTCCTTCTTTCTCATTGATTCCTATTAATTTCATGTTGTTCATTTTTGCATCATCTTGTAGATGTTAAATGATTTTTTCTGTATCCTAGTTGTTTTTTAAGAGATCCTTTCTTACCTTTTTGCAACTGCAATAGTGTCTTCAAGATTTCAAACTCTGTCTTCACTTTCATTCAGATGACATTGCCAAATTGTCATGGAGGGTTTAACTTCCTGTGCATCTCTTTGAGTCTGCTTCATGTAAACTATTTCTTTCCTGTATTGTTCATTCAAGGAGTCCAAAGTTTTTCTAATCTCCTCCAATTATTATTAATTTTTTTTCTGCAAAGCTTTATTTCCGAGCAGCTCAGTACTTCTTAGCTGCTGCCTTCCTCATGGCAGCCAGCATGTTTCTCAGCTCCTCACGCTTCCTCCTGGCATGTGTGTGTGTCCCTACCCTCTTCTTGACAAACCTGAGGGCATGTTTGTCCTTGGAGACCTTGAGCAGGTTCATGGTGCACCCTCCATAGTGGGTGAAGCTGCACACCTACCAGATCATGTCCTGCACGAACTTGGTGTTTGGTGAGGCGTCCGACATGGTGACTGTGCCTCGATTTGTTCACATTCTTAGACACCTTGTGGTCCTTGTTTAGGCCCATGGCCATGGGATACTGGAGGGCAATGGCTACTGTTCTTCAGTGGTTGCTGTGGTGGAAGGCTCCTCCAATTATTTATCAGTGTCTTCTTCAGAAGCTGTGATTAATTCTTTCATTATGGCTATCCTTTCTTTTTTTACTTCAGAGATTTTTTTCTGATCTGATTTCCTCTATACCATTCTGCAGTTGTTCCTTTATTTCAGATGCTATTAATTCAGAGAGTTTTTTTTTTGTTTTGTTTTTTTTTACTTCAGAGATTATTTCTGGTTTGAGTTCCTTTACAGTTATTTGGAGTTATTTCTTAACTTCAGATGCTATTAGCTCAGAGATTTATTTATTTATTTATTTGCTTCAGAGATTATCTCTGATCTGATTTCCTCTATACCTATCTGCAGATGTTTCTTTACTTCAGATGCTGGTAATTCAGAGGATTCGGGTTTTTTTGCTTCAGAGATTATTTCTTCTCTGATTTCCTCTATACCTTTCTTCACTTCTTTCTTTACTTCAGGTGCTATTAATTCTGAGATTTCAGCTGTGTGATTCCCATTTTCTTCTATGTTAGTGTCTCCTGCATTTTTGAGTGGTGTGTTCAGTTCCTGAGATTCCGTTATTTCCCTTCTCACTGTTGTTGTATAGAGAACTATTTTCTGACCTTTTTGATGCAGTGCTTGGTGCAGTCATTCCTTTAGCATAATTCTTACCCAAAAGAGATTATATAGTTAAGGCCATTATACTTTTGTATTTACAGAACTACAGTTAGGAACACAACACTAATAGTGGGTAGTGATATTTAGCAGTTGATAAACTTTTATAACTAATGAGTTTTTATTTTATAAAATCAGAACATACTTTGTGACTGTGTAGCTCAGCTGATATTAAATTTTCAGTTTGTATTTAATATATTTCACTTAAGTTCTGACTAATTACCTCCTTTGACATACCTGGGAGTGATGGACCCAGAGAATGTGGAAGTCAGTTGGTCAGGTTGCGTGGAAGAGGAAGTTGCTCCCATGCCATCAGCAGAGATGAAGGCTGGGAAGGTCAGTCGGTCAGATGGGCCATGTGACACAGGAACTTCCTTCTTTCATTTGTCCTTTTCTCATCCTAGTGTTTCCTTCCTATTGAATAATTTCTTTTCCTTTCACAGTATCTATTGTCCTTTTAGATTTTAATTATTCGTTCAGGCTCTCACTGATGTTTGCACATGTTTATCTTATTTATTTTACTTTACTTCAAATGCTGTTAATTCAGAGAATTCTTTTTTTGTTTCAGAAATTATTTCTTCTCTGACTTCCGCTATGCCTTTCTGTGGTTGTTTCTTTACTTCATACGCTATTAATTCCGAGATAGTTTCTAGCTGCACCCATTTATCTACAAAAGCCTCAGATTTATCCTTTTTGGATAGCTAAACAGTACTCCACTGTGTAAGATATGAAAAAACAATAATATAATTGTTTTAGGGGACTTCAATACCCCATTAGCACAAGAAGATAGATCAGTCATGCAAAAAAGGAGCAAAAAAGTAATAGAAATAAATCAAACTTGTGAATTAACTGACTTAGTAGACCTTTACAGAGTGTTCCACTGACCAGTATCAGAATACACATTTTTCTCAGCTGCACATGAAATGTTCTCAAAAACAGATCATGTACTATCACACTGCTCATGCTTAAGTAAATGCAAAGGAACTGAAATTATCCCATGTATATTATCTGCGCATAGTGCAATGACATTGGAAATTATTGACAAAAGAAATAGCAGAAACTCTATAAATACATGGAAACTAAATAATACTCTCCTGAGCAATCAATGGGTCATGGATAAAATTAAAGAAGAAATTACCTTATTAGATAGTAAAAGTTACATTTTTAGTTACATAAGTTTTGCTTTAATTTGATCTTGACCATCCAGCAGAAGGGTGTAACCATGAAGTATAAAATGTAAAGCCATTTTAATATGCTGAGCTGTAAAATACTCAAGTCAACAATTTCAGACAATTGCCAGTTGTGCTAGTAACTCATTAATATTATTGACTGTTGGACTATGTTGGCTTATTTTGCTGAATTCAAGTACCTACAGTATTTGGAGTGGCATCAAGTATAAAAAGGTCCTTTAAAAACTTCTCCACATATGGTTTCTCTAACAGCAATGGATCACCCATCTCTGACAAAACAAAACAAAAAAGGGAGATATAAATAAATGACCAGTTTATAGTGAAAAAAAATATGATAGGATAAATATACAGCTATTTTCTCTTAGTTCAATTGGAAGGTTTGTAGTAATACTGTTTAGAGAAGATATGTCTACATCCTGTCCTCTGAATAACTACTCTGAAGACAATAGCATGAAATGTGTTAATTATCATAACTGTCCTATTAACCTGTTTTGAAACTGTTTCATTGCTATTTTATTTTTTCTCATTTAAATGAAAACAAATTTAAAAAAGAAGAAATTAGATGTTGTGGTTTGTATCTAGTTGTCCCCCCAAAGCCTCATGTAAATCCTGGGGCTATCAAGTATGCAAATAAAGGGGCAGGGCCAAAGAACCAGGGCGGGGCTTGAGGGGGCATGGCCAAGAGAGGCATGAACTGTTAAACTGACAGAACATGCTGTCAGAGGTCCCCCCCTTACATCAAGGCAGCCGTTTGTTGATCGTATAGACATGCCGGAGCCCCAGCCTCTTCTCTAGACCCTATAAAGGGGGGCAGCATCTTGAAACCTCCAATAACTGTGACCTAAATAAACCTTTCCTCCCCTAAGCTTGTGTGTCAGGTATTTGTCTGAGCAACCACAGAACAGTAACTAAGACATTAAACAGCATTTACAGTCAAACAAAAATGTAAATGCAACTCACCAGAACCAGTGGGAGGTAATGACAGCTATCTTAACAGGAAAATTCATAGCAATAAATTCTGACAGAGAAAATCAGGATGATCCCAAATAAATAATCCTTTGCTCCACCTCAAGCTTCTAAAAAATGTTTCTAAAAAGAAAAGCAGGTCAAGTCCAAAGGCCAAAGTCAAGAATTTGCAAAGATCAGAGCAGACATAAATGCAGTGGAGATTAAGGAAACAATACAAAGAATCAATGACTCAAAGAGTTGGTTCTTTTAAAGCATAAATAAAATTGATAAATCCCTAACCAACTCATGAAAAGAAGGAAAGAAAAAAGTTAAAATTAATGCAATGAAGAATGAAAAGGGTGAGATCACTATAAATCCTTTCTTCTTTTTAAACTTCATGTATCACCTGGGCTACGTAGTGAGTTCAGGGGCAGTGTGACCTATTCAACAAGACTCTGGCTCACTAAACTAAAAAATAATGAGTAAGTAATCTTCATGTGTCTTATTATTTTTCCTTTCCTTGTTGCTCTCCAATCCGTTATGGAAGCAAGTGGCAAGAAGGAATGCTGAGAGTCATTTTAAAAAGATCACAAATGATATCAAATTTTCTTGGTCTTTTTCTGTAAATTTGAAAAGGTTATGCAACTGAGTTTTATTTAGTGATTGGTGAGTTACTCGGATTTATTTTCAGTGTTTTAACTAGGCCCCGCCTTGGGGTATGATAATCTAATTGAAATTGGAGGTAACCATTTTCCATAGATCTGAGAATTGATTTATTCCAGTATTCCAACATTTTTATTTTTCTTTATTTTTCTATATTTTATGACTTGCACTATATTTTATGACTAAATGTCATGTGTTTTACATTTATTATTTTCCACAAATTCCTGAATCTCTATTTAATAGGTTTTGAATGTTCTTCAAATTAGAAATATTTTCCTGCCCTCAAATTGAGTAAGGCTTATCATTTCCATCCTACTTTCAAGAGAAAATTGTTTTGCTATTGTATTCATTCTTTTTAGTTTATTTCTAGCATTTTCAGTTTGAGTTTCAATGTTTCTTCCCCAAGATTTTCTGTCTGTGGACCCTGTAAAACCATTTTTCTTTTTCGTACGATTGACTTATATTGCATGTTGCTTTACCCTGGTGTGGAAATGACGCCTGGAAAGTTCAAGGACCCAGTTTAATCCCTCATACTACAGGCCACCCAGGCCCCAGAAAACTAAGTGCCCTGCACTGGCCAAAAATCTGAACATAGCAGTTCATGTCTGTAATCCCAGCATGGGGATGAGTCTGAACTGTGTAGTGAGATCCTGTATCAAATAAATAAGATTTTAAAAAAGAAATTATCTCTAGGAAGATAATATAATATATACCTAATGGCATTTTCATTCTTTTCCTTTCTAATCCTCTTGTCTTCCTTGTGTTTAGCTTATGCAAATGACTATGGTTTCCACTACAATATGGCAAGAAATGATGGCACCATCGTTCTTGCCTTAGTCTAATGGAAAAGGTTTCAATCTTTTCAGTAATGCGTTGGGGTTTCCACACTTTTAAAAAGATTTAGATTAAAATATTTCAAATTTCTAAGATGAATGGATAAAGTTACCTTGCTCTCATTGCCGGGACAAAATACCCAACACCCAAAATTAACGAAGGAAATGTCTATTTAACTCACAGTTTGTGGAGGTTTCAGTTCATACTCAGCTGGCTCTAAGGCAGAGTGGCACATGATAGAGCGCAGCACTTCATGGGTGCAGAAACAAGCAAAGAGCAAGGGAAGAGCAGCAGTAGCTGCGTCTGTCCTTTCCTTCTGTTACCAGCACCTTACCCTGGAGTGGGGTGTGCAATACTGACAACATCTGTGCCCTCCTCTTGCATAGGATGAGGATGTTTTCAAAGTAAGAACCCTGTCCCTCCTACTGAGTCACTTAATTAAATTTCTACACTTCTCAAGTTGACATAATGTATCAGATAGTGCATTAAAAATCATTGTTACTAATCTTTTTTGTCATTCTGAAATCCTAGCAAATTATATTAATGTGGTTATGATTGTTAATCCTATATTATTAAAATAACTAACCTTGGCACACAATAGTTTGAAGAGTTTTGGAATTGTTAACTGTTTGCTAATTTTACTTTTAGGCAATGTGTTGTCAGATATAAATATCAAGATTTTGCTGGTTAATAACTATCTCTGCCTTTTTCTCTACTTGTTGTTCCATTTTGTCCTCTCAACCTTATTTTTGTTTTTTTTGTAAACCTAGTAATTCAAATTAAGTAGGAGATATTGTATTTAAATTTGCTCATATTGTTATTCTGTAGATCAAGTATGGCCCAAAGTCCAATACACTCAAAAGCAGGGCTTTTGCAAGGAGTTGGGCCTTGGGAGGGCCACAGTGATATGCTGTTAGGGCTTGAAAGAAGGGAGCTATGGGGGCTTGGCCCCTCCATCCCTAGCTCCTTCCTTTTAGCTCCAATTCCTGGTCTCCAGAGCCTGAGGGAGTCAGGGCCTGAGCCCCTTTCCCCCACCCAACCCTCATCTCTACCTCCTGGTTGCAAGATCTGAGCAACTTCTCTTCTGTTATGGCCTTCTGCCATGGAGCCAGCAGGCCCTGAAGTGTACCATGAGCCAAAATAAACCTCTCTTCCTTCTTCTTTGAGTTGTGAGTATTAGTTATTTGCTTTGGCTACTAGAAAAGTTACTAAAACCATGATCTTGGCAGTTAGACAGATAAAAGGTAGATCCACATAATTAAATAAGGAATGATGTTGGCACCAGACTAGATTCTATATTTCATTTAAAAAATTTCTGTCCTTGGTTCATGCTTTTTTGTGGTATATTACACTTTTGGGATTTCAACCAAATCTTTTAGGTTATGTACTGAGACCTCTGGTCTTTGGAAGATTCTAAACCTTAGGTTTTTTTGGGTTTTTTTTTTTTCATTCTTTTTTCCTTTAACATAATAAGATTACTAAACCCTCATTCCACTTTTTAAAATCTGCTTTCCCTGTGTAGCTGCATTCAATTGTTCCATTTTTCTTTTCTTTGGATCATAGCACCTTACACTCTAACTGTGACAACCTGAGAAATTAGCCCCTACTTTTTGTCTCTTCAGCCCTGGAGAAGTTTCATAGTCACTCGGATTGCTATGATCTTTTTCTCTGGACCTGTTTTCGTAGCCTCAGCCTTTCCATCTTGGCTGAGTATCAGCAGGTGTGACCGTGAGAACGGTGACTTGCACCCTGCGTCCTGCTCACCTGGAGCGTAGGCATCTGAGGCCTGGTTGATTCACCATTTTTAAAAATTTAATTAATTCTTTTATGTATTTAGTACAGGCCTAGAGGGTCTCTCTGCACAGATCAAACTCATAATAGTGATCTTCCCTCCTGTTTTCAGCCTCCCAAGCACTGGGAATACAGGCGGATTCACTAGTTTTTGAAGTTCACGCAGATGACCTTATATTTTATTTAACTTTTACATTTGCTCTAGAAAAGAGTTTTGGTTTGCTGAGTCATAATCATTATATCTAATATTACAAGAAGTTCATTCCAGGTATTTAATAGTTTGTTACTGAATTCAGGAAAATATTTGTTTTTCCTGTCAAACTGCTTCCAAGTAGCCTGTTTTGTGGGACATTGTAGTGGCTGATGCATTGCGTGTCAGCTTGGCTGGATCTGCTCTGTGGTTCCACAGCATACCTTCATAGGTAGGGGCTTACTGTATAAAAATATTAAAAACTCTAGCTTTAAATTAGGAAAACAGACCATAAATATAATTATACTGTATTAATTTATTTACTGTAGAAATTAAGTAATAGAATGTAAATCATAACACTGTGATATTAAAAGTACATGAAAAGTAGCACTGTAAGCATATGCTAAGATTCTGAATGGAGACCAGTAGAACTGCAGAGTTCTTTCACATCTTAAATATGTGTATTATTTTTTATTTCATGCTAATGGCTTGCCACTATAAAGACAAAGAAGAGGATAATTACTATTAGCATTCTTATTAAAATATTTGGAATAAAATAATCCAATTAATGTTTGCTTTTTTCCAGTATTTTTAAATTTATGCTGTAATATCTTTGAATATCTCTTCATTTACAAAATTTACTGAAATAGAGTATGCAAGTATTAATAAAGTACTAATCAAAAATTTTGACTCTTCATGTTTAAAATTTTAACATTTTTTCCTTGGAAAATTATATTTATCAACAGAAAGAATCCTAAATAAAGCATTTTCTTTTACTCAAAAGATTGTATTTTTCCCAACTTTCCAAGAATACTACTAGTTCTCAGGTCTCCACAATTTCACATGTTGTAACTGCCAGTGAGGTAATTTGCTTAAAAGGGAATAATTTTCACATTTTTAAAAGTGATTTTCTCGTACCACCACTGACATTCACAAGCATTTTTTCCTTCATCTAGACTTAGTACTCCTAAAAAAGTTTCTTAAAGAAGTAAAATTTCTGAAAAACAAAAAAGGAAACAAAAATCTTTTTCTTTTTTTTTTTTTTTTGGGGGGGGGACCGGGGTTCGAACTCATGACCTTGCACTTGCCCAGCAGGCACTTGTGCCTCAGAGCTTTTCCCCAGCCCAAGCTATCTCCCCAGCCCCAAAAATCTTGATATTCTCTTACATCTGAGAATCCAAAAAAGCTGTCCAGAGTTTTTCAGATAAAAATTTGACAAATGCCAAGAAGATTACTTGATTTCAAAAAATAAATAAAAGCAGTATCTTCATAGCTAATTTTGAAAAATTGAGATTTCATTAAATAATTAAATATTTAATAATTAAGATTAAGATTTCTTTAGGAGTCAACAGATGCCATATTTATCGGGAAGTCACTTAAGCCACTGAGCTATCTCAGCTCATATGCTGTGTTGACAAAGGACTTAGTTGTCCACTTTTTTGTCTTTTTGAGACAGGGTCTCGCTATGCAGTTGAGGCTGGCCTTGAGCTCACTTTTGTAGCCCAGGCTGGTCTCGAACTCGCACCAATCCTCCTGCCTCAGCCTCCCGAGTGCTGGGATTACAGGCGTGAGCCACCACACCTGGCTGTCCACTCTTATTAGAATAAGCACTGTAAAGGTATTTTTAAGAACACCAAATTACAAAGTTCAAAGTGAAGATTTTTCTTACACAGCTGAAAATATTACTAAGTTAATGTCAGGACAGAAATTAAATTCAGTGCACAGAGCAATATCAGTTATACATAATTCTAAAAAACTGAGGATGTTTACACAGCTTGGAGCTTTTAGCTTAAAATTACAGAAGAACATTTTTCTTTCCTTTGCTTCTTCAACTTTACCATAATGACAAAAAATCAACCTGAGAGAAAACATTCCATTTTATTGGAAAAACAAGCACAATTTTAAGAAAAAACTTTTAAAACTACTAGTCTATTTTTATTGAATGTTAATCAAAATACTGAGTGATTGGAGACAATGTATCAATTTCCCCCAAGTTAAGATGGTGAATAAAATAATTCATTTAGATTAATTAGGAGATGTTAATTAGACATCAGAATATGTCCACTAAACAGTAGTCCATGAGGCTGAAAAATCCTATTAGAGGTCTAGCTTGTTATTGCAAAATGATGAAGTCATAAGTAAAGGACAGGAAAGCAAATGTGCATAAATGCAAACATCAAAAGAGCAGCTGAAGATTCTTCCATGTTGTCAGCTTCTCCCTGGTGTCCAACCCACACCACGTCCACTATGGCCCCACATGTCTTTCCATTAGCAGCACTTAGCATTCCAAGAGGAGAGCATCATGCACGAGCATCACACGTACACATTGTACCGAACAGTCTCACCATATCACAGAATTTATTAGGAGAGAGTTCATAGGCAGAAAGATGGTACAGTAAGCACCATCTCCCCCATTTCTCTCTCAGCACGTGATGGGCATAGATACTCTGAAAATTCCAGAAGATCTGACAGTTAATGCCTGCGTGTGCCCCAAGGCTGAGTAGATTAACCTAGAATGAGGATGATGGTACATTCAGGGTGTTTAAATCAAGAACAGACTTTATGTGAGGTAGAAGATAGCACAGCTTTGCATGGAATAGCATGAGCTGAGTTTTATACACAACTACTTATCTTTTCATGGCAGCATGAAAGCTGCCAAACACCATACATAAATAAATGCATAGGGCTGTGTCTCAATAAAACATTCCTTGGGACCAGCAAGATAGCTCAGTGGACTAAAGTGCCTGCTTAGGGAAGTTTAGGCAAGTTCAGGGACCATGGTTTGATCCCTGGCACCATATGTAGGGGCAGCCCCACTCCTAGGGTGGGCAAAGCCGGCCATAAAACAAAACAAAACAAAAAACATTCCTTATAGATGCCAAAACTTGAATGTCACATAATTTTCATGTTTTGTGAGTTCTTCCATGCCATACAGAAACAGGTAGCAGGCTGGATTTGGTGTGTGGGCTGTCGTGTTTGCTGATCACTTACAAAAAGCACCAATAAATACATCAGTCTACCTGAAGACCATGGAATAGCACTAGAGGACACGCACACAAAGGTCCAGGAGGCGTAAACCTGGAGACACCCTTGCATGCCAGGAAGGCTGACACAGGCCAGGTGCCTTCTCTCTCTAGGAGTCTGGGCCCAATAGAATGAGTTCTCAGCTAAGGGAGAAGAAAATGAGCCTCCAGATGTATCTCATCAAGTGATATCATAAAACCACTCATTAAGACATCCTTGTTATAGCAGATTAAAAGTTTTCAAAGAGAAGTAGATGAAGAGGTAGCATAAAAAGAATTATATAAAGAAATATAGGTAAAATCCAAACAATAAAAAGAAAGTACTGACAGTAAATTATTCTAAATTTTTAAAATGAAAAAATAGCTCTAAGTGTTCTAAAAATGGAATGTAGTTGACAAACTTAAACAATGAGGGTATAAATTTCAGAGAAGAGATATAAGTAAATGAACAGAAAGTTTCTTAGAGCTATGTGAGAAATGTCATGTGACCATAAAAATCATTGACAGTGTCAGAAATGTACTGAGTGGGTTAAACAAAATAAATCACATAAACATAAAAGTACAGAAGTAAAAAACTAATAAAAAAAATCTGGGTATGGTTGTGTATGCACTTCTAAAGTGAGCACTCCAGGAGGCTGAGGCAGGACAGCTGTGAGTTGGAACACAGTTTGTGTTGTTTAGCAACTTAACAAGACCCTGCTTCAAAGTAAAAAGAAACAAACAAACAAAAAGGCCAGGGATGTTGCTCAGTCTAAAATGTGAACATGACAATGAGGAAAATTACAAATGTGATAATGGCTATTAAATTTCACATAACTTGTCTTCCTATGAACAAAATTTTTTAAAAAGTAAAACTTAAGTAACTAGTTAAACTAAACTTCCCTGAAACATTACAAGTTTAAACATTTTCTTGAAATATTGATGGCTTGACTTTCATGGTAGTCTAAAATAACTGATGCTCAGAAGCTAAAGACATACATCCATTATGTCACTTTTCCAGTCTGACAAAAGGAAGAATCACAGACGCATTTGTAAGTAAAGGAGGAATTCACACACAAAGGAGAACCTCTACAGCTCTCTCAGAAAATATTCATTTGCAGAAAAAGCTACACGTTAAAAAAGCCCTATCATTTATATCTAATGAATCAATCCTTCAAATCTAAAGAAAAAGGCAGATCTTCTTACTCCTACATGAGGGAAATCAGCCAAAATCAAAATGATTCAAAAACAGAAATAGTAGAAAACTATAGTGAAAGAGAATAAAAATCATTTATTCCAACACCAAAGACTGAAGAACTAAAGTAATTATCTTCCACGATCTAATGTGAATGTTACGCTTGTGTGTTAAAATGACAATATAATTAAAAATGAAGGCTAAAAGAGCAAAGGTCGGAGGGAACATGAGTGAGGTTTTCCTCCTATTTCTTAGCAGGGAGTCAAATATTTTTGAACCCTGAAGTAGAGTTAAAAATAACTCTTTTGAAATGCAAGTGCTTAAAGTTTTGTGTCTTATATACACTTTTTCAATACTATTGAATGTCTTTCACAGGAAGAAATAAGTAAAATATGAAAGAGGAATACATCAGAACAGGAAATGAGAAGCATAGAATGAAAAATTGTCCTAGGGTACCACCTAGTCATTCATTCACACTCCAGTAAGACAAGTTCTGTGGCAAATTTGTCTTTCCAGGGGCAGGTACAGAATCCTTGCTTCTCTCCCACTTTGCAGGGGTGCCACAAAGATTTACTCACAGAGGAAGCCTGTGGGTTCCTAGTTGCAGAGTCAGAAATGTGGCCGGGCAGTGTTTGTGTCACTGTTGTTTGTTGGTTTAGGATGGACAGCCAAAAATAAGCCCAGATTGTAGTACTGCATGTCATTAAGTAATATTCTGGAGTCTCAGATGTGATTGACAGCATTGGGGGAAGTTATTTCTTATCCACATAGAGTCTTTGCTATGGTTTTACATATATTTTATCAAATATTAACCAAGAAGGTAGTCTAGTGGCTATTCCAACTAACTTAACAATACCTTCTAGGCATACCAGACATCATTCTTTAAAGAAATAACTCTTAAAATTTGTTATTTTCAATTATAAAACTCCTCTAAGATATATATAAATTATCTCTAAGAGAAACTATTCTTTAAAAAAAAAATAGATGTGTTGCCATTAATGTTTGTAGTGGATTTCTAACTGGTGATCAACTTGTTACACCCAGCTGAATTGAACTAGGATGGTGGTGCATGTGGAAGTCCCACCTGAGGATTGTTGCCAGCAGAATAAGAGGTAGAACAGGAGAAGCTATAGAGAGGATGTTAGGGAAGCGGCTTGGAGATGTTGAAGCTGCTGGTTCTCTTGGGTTATTCTGCTGGAGGACCTTGAGGTGCTGCCTTTGCTAGTCAGTTTGGTGGGAGGAGCACAGGACCTCGCTCTCAGTAAGAATGCTTATGGTTCAATGTGGCGAGTCTGAACCTCATATTGAGCATCACTTCCTGGTTTAACGGGGAAGATGGTGCACTGCTCATTGGCCTTCTGGAGAAGCTTGTCAAGTTGGCTTTCCTGATAGGAACTGAGTGTTCCTCATCATCAGAAGACCTTGGGCCCCTTCAAGGTCAGTGAGGACTAAGGATGTAAGAGAGCATCCTATAACTCAGTGGTTTCCAAAATTTTCTTTCCAAGGAGATTATGGGGCTACAGAAGAAATGGATTGAAGATATATAGTATGCCAAAGGACAGTCACCTAGAGAGAAAACATTCTCTCAGGCTTTCACAGAGAGCAAACTTGTCAAGCAAGTGGCCATAACTCATCCAGATGGTTGACACCAACAACAGTTCTACAAAGCACTGTACATGGTTCCAAAGTAAATCCTGAGGGGATTTGACCTACTATGGGAGATACAAAAGTTACATGTTTTATTATATAGGTTTTGCTTTAACTTGACCTTAACCACCTAGCAGAAAAGTTTAACCACAAGGTATAAAATGAAAAGCTAGATTAGAATGCTGAGCTGTAAAAGGCTTAAGTCAACAGCTTCCAACATTGCCAGTTTTACCAATAACCCACTGAGATTATGGAACATTAGATTATGTATGCGACTACTTTCTCTTAGTTCAATGAGAAAAAAAAATTTGTACCAATAATGATTAGAAAAATTATAATGTCTGCACCCTATGCTCTGTACAACTACTAGGAGGACAACCATATGCATTATATCAAATATTGGAAATGTACTACTAATGTGTTTTGAAACTGTCACATTGTTATTTTTTATTAAAAGTAATAAAAAAAGACCTTGGTATTTCACTATTGCTAAGGATATTTGGAGCACTTTGGGGGGGAGGGCGGAAGCTCTGTTTCTTTTTTTGTATGTTGCTTCCTGGCTCCAATGCATATTTCCCTAACTGTTATCCCAGATCTTTCATCCTGATGGCAGAGACTTCCTAACGTCCACCACTGACATTTGGGCCTTCCCAATGCATATATGTAAAGTAGGCCTATATGAGGCACTGGGCTCTAGATTTTCAAGTGGACTCATGTAGGATATTAGGGCCCAAACCCACAGCTTGATTCTTCAATCTCTAGTATGTGGACAGTTTTCCTGCACTCTTTGTATAGAATTCTTTGGGCAGTGAGAACATAATCTGTGCTTCAGATCCATTTTTCTCATTTATGTCTTTTTTTTTTTTTTTTTTTGTGGTATGGTACCAGGAATCAGACTCAGGCCCTTGTACTTGCCAGGCAAGCACTTGTTCCCCTGAGCTATCTTCCCAGCCCCTCATTCATGTCTTTCTTTGTATTATTGTGACTGCCTTGGTGTCCACAGCTGATACAGGCAGTTATCTTATGATCATTTGACGTTGGGGATCAGCAAGAAGTCACCTTGTTTCACAACCAGGGAATAAGGTGGACAATGTTTTTACAAGTCGACTCTTTTATTATAAAGCTCTCAGTAGCAGCACAATTATTCCTAAAGATGCTCATGAAAGAACACTGCCAGAAGTGCTTTGGAAAATGACTAGAATGATGAGATAATTGACAGGGAATATTTTGAGAAAGATTAGTGGCTTTTATTGTAATAAAATTATTCACAGTTAAAAATGCCTTGTAGGGGCCAGGAAGGTAGCTCAGCAGCTTAAGCACCTTCCTGAAAAGTACAAGATTCTGAGTTTCATCCTTGGCAAAAAAAAAAAAAAAAAAAAAAAAAAAAAAAAAAAAAAAAAAAAAAAAAAAAAAAAAAAAAAAAAAAAAAAAAAAAAAAAAAAAAAAAAAAAAAAAAAAAAAAAAGAAAAAGAAAGAAAAAAAAGAGACAAACAAATATGTTTATTTATTTATTTTATGGCCTGCTCAGCCTGCTCTGAGGGCAGGGCTGGCGCAACATGTGGTGCTGGGGATCGAATCGTGGTCCCTGCAGCTGCCCAAGCTTTCCTAAGCAGGTGCTTTACACCACTGAGTCATCCTGCCAGGCCCGAAACAAACAAATATGCATTGTATATTTTATCACCCTTGGATACAAATGTACGTGACATACACAAACACACATGACTCATTGATTCTAAAGTTGTTCAGTTTCTTTTTCTTCAAGTTTTCACTCAGTTTGATTAATTATAATTTTGAAGTACTACAGACCAGGTATTTCATTCTCTAACCTGTTGTTATCTGTTGGACTGTTTATGGGTAAGTAAAGGGAGAACGACTGATGCCTACCAAAACTAACTGTTGAGTTATGGTGAAGAAATTTGTAGTAAATTTTAGTTCCTTTTCCTGTAGCTTTCTATACTGTCTCAAATTTTAATCTTTTATATATATGACTGTTTATAAAGACTATAAAATAGTTATTCTAAATATTCATGTAAATGAACAATTCCATTCAAAATATTCATGTGCTTAAGGAGTGTTTTCCACTATATGTGAACTCATCATTTATACATGTTCAACTGCGTGTCTGAGCGTGGATTATTTAAACATCATTAGGAACCAACCCACTAATCCTGTTCTATTATTTATTTATATCTGACTAATGTTTTTGAATGGAAAATAAGAAAATATTGAGGTCATAATTTCATGTTTATTCATCACAACAAAATGAAATTACATATATATATGTGTGTGTGTGTCATACATTGTATTTTAGAAGGAAAACAATTTACATTCATTGTTCTAGTATGCCAAACCTTTCCTCTTCATAAATGAGAGAGAGAGAGAGAGAGAGCGAGAGAGAGACGGAGAGAGAACATTTATTTTCTTCTCAGGTCCCAGGAGTCATGAATATCCACAGAGGCTTATCTGTGAGAGTAATGTGCACTGCTAAGTACTCCATGCCCCAGAACAACCTAAAAATGAGACTGCACTCTACATAATTATGCAAATAGATTTTTAAAGAAAAAGTAAAAAGCAGAAATGACAATATGCTAATATGGCAGCAGCACTGAATATTATTAAAAATGAAGTGTTTGTTCATGCCCATAGCCTTTTTTTAACTTAATATTTTTTCATGTCACACATACCTCCAAAGGAAGTATTCAAGGAGGAAAAACCTTCAAATCATAATTACCATGATTACATTTTTTTATCTTAAAATCTTTACCATACCTCAAGAATAAATATTATATGTAGTGGGTAGTATCATAATTGAAGTAAATGCTCAAATAAATGATGCTTTGATTGCTATTTGTGACATATTGTACCTAATGAGTCAGAACTATGCAGTCTATATGTGTGGTGTGTTACTATTATTATTATTATTATTATTATTATTATTATCATTATTATTTGTGTGGTAGCTTTGAGTAACCTTAATTAAAAATTTCATAAGATGATTCTCTTTTACATAGAATACACAACAGGAATATAGAATGAAAATTAATTTTGGAATCAGTGCATAATTTTAATCACTGTACCTGACAAAGAAATGTTTTAAATGAACGATTTCAAGTGGAGATAGGCCTTATGAAAGCACATAGGGATTAGTGAGAGCTTCAACACGGTGTTTAATTATGGAGAAAGTTCAGTCTTTAGCTTCCTGACCACCGTGAATTATGTTTTTCTTCTCCAAGCTCTTGGTGATCCAGGGTGTTACACAGATCATATATCCTTATTACTTGTCTGTCTATGTTATCTGGAAAGTATCTAAAATAGAAAATAGGGAAGGGCTTTTGGAATAGTTTGAATCTGAGTAAAAGAAAAATTCAATTCTTATTATTCTAAAACAAAATGTAATTCATGCTGAACCAATGTAATTCATGCTTTAAGAGTCAGAAATAATAGTCACTTGTAGGGATAGGTCTATGAAATAAATTGAACAAAATACAAAAATGAACTTGTCCATTTTGCTGACTATATCCATAGTTCAAAAGACAGGTGAATCTTTTATACATATAAATAGAATTGAGGGGCAAATTATCTGCCATCTCTCTGAAGAAAATATCAGAAAGAGAAGAGGGAACTTGGAATGATAACCAGTAATGAATAGCTTCTGGTCTAGAATTTTTTCTTTTAAATCTTTTGTTTATGTATTATTCAGTAGAGGGTCTTGCTACACAGCTGAGACTCATAGTGATTCTCCTGTCTCAGCTTCTCCTGCACTGGAATTATAGATGTGGGCCACCACATCTGGTTTCAGTGGCTGGCTTGGCATGGACGGCCTGGATATGTAGTACCAGGGATTGAACCCAGGCCATTTTTCCAGGAAGACACTGGGACCATTGAGCTAGCTCCCCAGGCCTAGAATTTTTCAAATTTTTCTCTAATAACTAAATAATTGGCAACTTTTTCAGAGGAAGACAATATTATATAAATTACAGATTTTAAAATGGTGGTAAGAAACTGTGTTCTTCCCTCTATTTAGTTTTTGGTTAGATAGGGGTGGGGAGAGTCCCTATCCAGAGATATAAAAAGAAGTGGGTATCTAAAGTAGTGTGAAGGGCAGTGAGATAGCTCTGCATACTAAGGAGCTTGCTTAGGCAAACTTAGACAGGTGCAGGTACCATGCTCCAATCCTTGCGCCACATGCCCCACCAGCCCCACTCCCAGGGCCATCTGAGCTGACTGGAGTCCAGGCATAGGGGCACTGGCCTATAATCCCAGTGCTGGCAAGGGTGAAGGCAGGAGGATCATTGTGAGTCCAAGCTGCATAGTGAGATCCTGCAACGACCAAATAAAGTATAGTGAAACTCCAAAACATCACAATTCTTAGGTTGTTTGAATTTGTCTGCAATTCCTTTCATGTTCTCTTCAACACCCACTTTCTTCCTTATACTTCATTGAATCTATTCCTAAGACACACAATTCTACCTTCTCGTTGTGAAATACAGTGATCCATACTCAGTCCTCTTACTTCTTCAGCAACTTTAATAATTTTCCAACCTCAGTGTAAACATGGTGGTGCATGTGTATAATCCCCCAGCATTTGCAAACTGAGGCATGAGGATCACTGAGAGTTCCAAACAAGCCTGGCCTACAAAGTGAACTCAAGGCCAGTATCTCAGTTGTTCTTCTCTCGTTGCTCAGACAAATATCCAACATGGAAAATGAAGAAAGGAAAGCTTATTTAGCTCACAGTCAGTGAGGTTTCAGTCCATACTCAGCTGGCTCCAAGGCAGGGTGGAACAGGGCATAGAACAACTATTGATGACTGGCAAAAAGCAGAGGGCAAAGAGAGTGGCCGCAGTTTAGGCAGCTGGCTTGCCCCTCTCCCCTCCTTACACTGGATTGCAAATTACCTACCCCAGGGCAGGTGCAGCAGCCATATCCACAATAGCCAATCACAAATCCCAGAACCACCTTATGACTGCATGAGATTGGGAGGGACAACTGGACACAAATCATAACAGCCAACCTGAGTTACATAGGAAGACCTTGTATCAAAAAGACAAAAACTAAATTAAATTAAATTTAAAAAGTTGTTTTCTGCCCTCTGTCTAACCTATTGTCAGCCATCAGTATCGCCATCTCTTATTTTTTTTCCCCTCTCCTCTTCCTTCCTCAACTTGTTCAGCCTAACATTTTCCAAATATTTGCTTATCACAATAATAAATCATACGAAGTATAAGTTAAATGTGTAATAAATTATTGTTCAATGTTTATGGCGATAGCGCTTAGCTTCAATAATAACCCTTCTGTAACAGTTCTACGAACTGACAAGACACGTGGTCATTGTTATTTTATAATATTTTTAAATGAATTTAATATAATTTGAAATGTGCAAATGAAAGCTAAATGACTTTGATAAATAGGTGCACATAATCTCACCCCTTCCACCCTTAGGAACATTGTTCTTCATCCCAGGGACCCAGGCATCCTCTAGGCCAGCGATTCTCAACCTGTGGGTCAGGACCCTGGCAGGGGTTGAATGACCAAAACACAGCGGTGGCCGAAAGCCATCGGAAAATACATAATGCATATCAGGTATTTACATCCCGAACCATAACTGTAACAAAATTACAGTTTTGAAGTAGCCACCAAAATTATTTTTTGGTTTGGGGTCACTGCAACATGAGGAACTGTATTGCGGGGTCACAGCATTAGAAAGGTTGAGAACCACTACCTAGGCAATCCTCAGCTTTGAAGACAACCGCTTGACTATTTTCTTTAAGCAATGAAATAGTTTTGCTACTTCTAGAATTTTGAATAAATTGACCAGCAGCATATGCACTTATTCTTTTTTTATACTGAATGCATATTTTAAATATAAAACAAGAATATGATCAAACATTTTAAAATAATCTCAATTATTTGGCAACTCATCACATCATTGCAAGAGACAAATTTGGCATTAATAAAAGTTGGATTTTATGAAAAACTTAGGTTGGATAATTTGTTCATATGGAAGTTAAAACATGTTTTAAAAAACCTGGCAATAAAACCAGCATCATCCTGAAATAATTGTGTATAAAAATAACATGAACCTGGAGCTACATAGGCAGGAGCGACCTAACCAGCACTCATTCTTTTTATTGCTTAAAAAGTACCCTGTTTTGGTCTCAACTATGGCTTTTTTTTTTTTTTTTTGTTTCCATCCTCTTGTTTCCATTTCCCACGCATGGTTAGTTTAAAGGTAGGTACAAGTATGACTTTAAAATAAGCTCTAAAAGTTTTTCTCTACGTGCTTGTAACAATTCACATTCTAAAGAAGATGCATGAAACTCCACATCTCAACATTTGATGTTGTCAGTTGAATCTTATTTACTGAGTATAATTTCCATATACAGTAAAAATTCATTCTATAAGTTTCATAAGCACATAGCAATATATTAGCACCTTCATTTATAATATGGAATATTTCCATCACTTATCAAGGTGCCCTTTAGCTCTTATGTATGAAGTCCTCCATGATCCACACACCTTGCCATCACTGATCTATTTCCAAGTCCTGTATTTTTGTCTTTTTATACTATGTCACGTAAATAGAACCATATAGTAGACAACCTTTTTTGTCCAGCTTTTCTCATTTAGCAAAATGTAGTTGCAAGTCATAGCATATATCAATATTTTGTCTCATTTTTGTAGAACTTTTTTCCATGTATTGGTTATCTATTTACCTATTTAAGGACATTGATGCAGTTTTTAGTTTTCACCAATTACAAATAAAGGTTCTATGCCATGTGCATTCAAGACTATATGTGAGCATGAGTTTCAATTTCTCCTGGATGAATGCCTAGGACTTGATTATAAGTTGTGTATAAGCTTATGTTTAACTAGAGAAGATGCTGCTAAGTCATTCTGCAAAATGACCACATCATTTTACATTTCCACCAAAGGTATGTGAGGGTTACAGTTGTTCTAGAACGATACTACATTGGCATAGTCTGGGTAATTTAGCTGCATATTATTCATTCAATATGTACAAGTCATATCTCATTATGGTTTCATTATTATTTCTCCAATAACTAACATTGAATTCTTTTCATATTTTAATTGCTATCCGCATGCTTTCTGTGGTAAAGTATCTGTTAAAATATATTTTGTTGGATTTTTACTTTCTTTATATATTCTAGATAAGTCTTCCACCAGGTAATTATTATAAAATATGTTTATGTAGTCTGAGTTCTATGTTTTCAGTATTATGACATTGCCCTTTGTAAAGTGGAAGGTTTTATTTTATTGAAGTTAAACTAATCAATTTTTTCATATTATCATATATATATATATATATATATATATATAGTTTTTTTGTTTTGATCTGACTTGTTTTGTCACATCTAAGAAATCTCTGTCAATTGAAGAGCAGTATTTTTTCACTTGTTTGTTTTTACCTATGAGCTATATAGTTCTAAGTTTTACACTCATGTTTTTCACAAGTTTCAATATTTTTTAAAATGTGAGATTTTGGAATATGTTCACTTTGTTATATGGAAATCTGTTCAATAGCTCCAGATTCCTACTCAAAAAATTAGCCTTTACCGAGTACTTAGCTTTGTATCTATGTTAAAATTCAACAGGCTCTATTGTCTCTTTCATGACTGTTCTGTTTTGTTGATGTTTCCCTTTTCTGTGATGATGTATTGCCTTGGTAGCTGTACCTTTACCATAAGTACTTCAGTTAGTGACCTGAACTGTCTAATTATACCACAATTTTCACACACTGATTTTCATTTTCCTATGTAAATCTCTCTGAATTTTTACATACAATTTATTTGAGAATTAGTTTTTCTCTTTGTACAAAAATGTCTATTGGATATATAGTACAACTGTGTCATATTTTTAGGCTGATTGAGAGATAGGTTATATCTAAAAATATTAACTTTTTCAATCTATGGGCCTTGCATTTTCCTTTTAATTAGGTCTTATTTGATGCCTTTTATCACAGCTATTAGGTTTTAAACACATACATTTTTAATAGGTATATCTTATTTCTTAGTTACAGGTCAGATAGTAATTTTGAAATTTCAATTTCCAGTGGTTCATTGGTTGTGTATACGCAAATACTTGTTTTGTTTTCTGTATTTAGGATAGGGTCTACAGGATCTACGTGGTCTAACTATGTAGATCAGACTAGTAGTGACCCTCTTGTTTTCAGTGCCCCAAAGCTGAAATGACAGAGGCAGGATACCATGCCTAGTCTCCATCGCCCTCTCAGCGTGCCTCAGGGGCGGGGCCCACACAGCAAACTGGGGATGGAGCTCTGGTGGCTGTGCTATGCTTAAGCAGACACTTGAGTCCACTGAGCAATCAGGCCACTCCACTAATTTATTTTTTTTATTTTTTTAAATTTATTTATTTATTTTTATTTTTTTTCTTGTTTCAGAACCTTTGTTTGTTTATTCACTCATTCCTATGGCCGGCTCAGCCCGCCCCGAGGGCAGGGCTGGCGCAGCATGTGGTGCCGGGGATCGAACCGCGGTCCCTGAAGCCGCCCAAGCTTTCCCATGCAGGCACTTTAGACCATTGACCCATCCCGCCGGGCCCCACTAATTTATTTTTAATATATAATGTGCATACTATAAATGTATTACAATCATTTATTAGTTCCAGGCCTTCTTTGTAAATTTTCTGGAATACTTACATAAATAATGTTGTCTACAAAAAAAATTTATTTATCTTCCTTTCCTATCATCATTTTTCTTGCCCATTAAACTGGCCACATTGCCTTCAGACATCAGACTCCAGCCACGGCAGCTTTTCCACAGTCACTTTCCAGAGCACCCCCACCTTCAGCTGTAGACTGGCATGCGTTGCTCTTGCTGTGAAGCTTCCGACATTTGGGCATGAGTCTTGACAGGACTCTCTGGATCTATAGCATACAAACAGTCCTTATGAACTATCCTATCACTGATCTTGTGAGCCTAACTAATAAGTCACCTTTATAATTACATGTATATTTTTTTCTACTGATTCTGTTCCTTTAGCAAATCCTAAGCAATATGCATACACATAGTAAAATTGTTGCTATAGTGTGGCAAACTGGCATATCTATCACCTCATATGGTTACTTATTTCATTCACACTTATTGCACAGCCGCAGGTTTGTGCCCTTTGACCTATGTTGCTTCATCCCCTCCCCATGCACACACACCTTCCTCATCACTGGTAATTACTGCTTTATCATCCATTTCCATGTACTCAGATTTGTTTAGATTCCATATGAATGAGATTATTTTGTATGTAGATATTAATTACCTAATAATCTTCAACTCAACAGAAATAAAATGACATATGTCAGCAACATCCAAACATTTTGGTATATAAAGGCAAAAAAAGATTTATCTGAGGGGCTGGGGAGATAGCTCAGTGGAATAAGCACTTGCCTAGCCAGCACAAGGGCCTGAGTTTAATTCCCAGTTCCAGAAAAAAAAAAAAAAAAAAAAGGACTTACCTGAAGGGAAAAATTTACCAATGTTATACAGGAACCTTCAGCATCTTGCTTACCATAGTGAACAGAACAGAACAGCCATATAGAAAATCAATTATAAAATAATTTTTGTGTTGATTATGACTAAATGAACTTAATAAATATACACAGAACTTTTCACCCACAATAGAACAGATACTATTCTTAAGTACAGGGCTAGGGATATAGTTCAGCAGATTAAGCACCTGTCTGACAAGCGCAAGGTCCTGAGTTTGATTCCTGGTACCACAGGAAAAAATTATAATATTCTTAAGTACATGCAGAAAACTCTTTAGTGATACGTTGGATGATAAACTTGGCACACTCCAAATTTGTGTTTGAGTACTGAAAGTTTTGAGAATTAAACACATTTTTCCAAAAGACAATAGAAAACCAAACACTTGGTTCTGAGGCCCACAAACTTCCTGTATAAATTCAAATTTCCCAGGTCTTTAACAAACTTCCCAATGGTTTCTCTAACTATTGTGATTCTCAAAGTTTTCCTATTAGCTTTCCTGCTGGTGTCACTAACTTTCTTTGGAGATGTGGTTGATATTTTATGCAAATAAGCACAAGACAAAAGGCACAGTGCCGAGTGGTGCTTTGCACCAACATGGGTGTCCTGGGTTGGCTTGGCAAGGGCAGACTGAGCAGACTGCAGGGCCACCTTGCGTCTGCGGCAAGGCGCACTGCGTGACTCATGCTCAGTTTTTTCAAGCTGAATTTTCAGATAGACTATTGCATGAATTTGTAAATAGAACTGTATTTCTTCTTTTTTTTTTTGAGCTTTGCTGTTCAAGTAGTGGCAAGTTCAAACTCGAAGCCATTGGATAACTAAGGTATGGTATATAAAATGCTGTATATTTCCAAATAAAGCTTACATAACCTAGTTCTACAACTTATCATTATTCTAGTAAATTATATTTATATTCTGATTTTTCACGTTCATTCATTTGATTATTGAAGTGTATGTGTGCACAATTTCAAATATTTAGGAATCTTTGGAATCGTTTCTACTTATCAGCTTAATTTTATTTTGTCAGCAGAAATAATTTGCAAAATTTTAACTCTTAAACAATATCGTAAGTCTGGGTGTGTGGTGCACATGCAGTTCCAGCACTAGAGAAGCTGGGGTAGGTAGATTGCCATAAGACTGAGGACAGCCTAGGCTACCTCGTGAGTTATAGTGTAGCCTGAACTGCATAACAAGATGCTTTCTCAAACAAACAAACAAACAAACAAAAAGTCATAACTTTATCTGTGATCCAGATTGTAGTCAGTATTGACAAGTGTTCTATGTTCATTTGAATACATTTGATAGTGCAATGTCAGGCAAAATGCTTTTCAAATATCAATTAAATCAACTTAGGTAATATATTATTCAGGTCTCTTTTACCTTGATAGCTTTTATAAATAGCTGCTAAGAAAAGAATGCTATCTTTAACTAAATGTATCCATTGAATTCTCATTTTGTTTCTTTTTTTTAATGTCTTTTAGTACAGGGCCTCGTTTTATTTCTATCAGTCCTTATTTTCATATATTTGAAGCCTTGGGTCTTTGTTCATGAACAAACAAGTTTCAGGCTCTTTATTTTTCACAATATTCCTTATTGTGATGTCTACTCTCTATGATATAAGGAATTTTGTTTATCAAATTATTCATTCATATTTGTATAGTACATGTATAATTTTTATCTATAACTTTATTATTGAAGTAGATTTTGTAAGTGCAGATAGCTTATAATTGTTTTTCTAAAAACTCAATCTGAGTCTTTTAATTAATATGTATAAACCATCTGCATTTCATGCAATTATTGATATCTCTAGGTTATAAACTATTATCTCATTAGTAGTTTCTGTTCATTCCACTATATTGGTTCCTTCACTTTTGTTTGGAATGTGTTTGATATTTTCAATTTCTTTGTATCTTTGTGTTTAATGTATATTTTAGATGGCATTTAATTGACATATTTTGTTTGATCTCAGAAGTTCTGACTCATTTGCACTATGTTGTCTATTTATATTTAATATTATCTTTCTATATGGTCTTTATAAATCAGTCTATTATTTGTTTCCATGCTGAATTACTTGGCTTCCTCTACAGTTTCTTTTATCAATTTTCCTCTTTTACTTGGAATAGATTTCCAAGTTTCTTTTCAAATCTTGTTTTTGAGGGTATGTTATTTCTGCAAAAGGGTAGACATTTTAAACACTACAACTTGACAGTTTCAGTAATCCAATCTTTTGATCTTTTCTAGGATTTATTGTTGATTGCTGACCTTTTTTATTACTGTTCCTTGTTAGTTGGTAACACATTTTTCAGACTAATTTGTAAAGTCTAATTTTCAAACATGTAGTCTAATTTCATGTATGTGGTCCAATCTACTTAGCTAGCTTAATGCTGAGCTGGTAACTAGCAAGGACTGCCCTCGATGCACTGGATCAATGAATCTCCCTTCTGCCGAGAGGCTCTGTCATGTTGTGGCTGTGTCTTAACCTTTGACTTGTGTTTAAGGAGAGCCTCAAGTTAACTGGAAAAATAATTCCTGTTTTCTCATGCCTCTCCCTGGGTGTGTGTGCTGGGTGCCTTCTATTCACTCCATTAGTGACCTCTCCCAGAAAGAGCATAAGATGAGTAAAAGATAAAATAGCCCAAACCAGGTACATGATGCAGACAGCAGTATATTAATGCCATGTTCTTCCAATGGGCAGGAGCGGGAAGACTCAAACAGGGTTGTTCTTGAGTGTAGCATCAACAAGCAGATGTTTAAGGAGTTAGATTTCATAACAATGAGAAAATGAGATAGCTTTTACTTCTTAAAATCAAAAGTAACTGCTTGTTTGAGCTATTTGGAAGATTGGGCTGGAAGTAAAATCTGTAGAAGACTAAGTGGGGTGTAACTGGTCTACATGACAAAAGTAGCTGGTTGAGAATATTTTCTGAGAAAGATTTTGTTTGTTTGTTTGTTTGTTTGTTTCTTTGGTTGGCTGGCTCAGGCTACCTTAAGGGTGGGTGTGGGGATCGAGCCACCATCCCCTGTGCTGCAATGGGACTGCTGGCACAGGTGCTTAAACCACTGATCTAACCCGAAAGCCCACCATGGTTGAGAATGTTTGCTGCCTGTTGGAGGCCATGTCTAGAGGGGAAGGGAACTCATCAGCTACACCAGTGAAGGAACCATTTGATACTGCGTCATGCATTCAGCCCTTAACCCAGAATGCGGTGAACTTGGTACACACTTATGATCCATTAAACCTCAAGAAATAAGACTATGCATAGGTGTGCCAAGGTTTCCATGCATAGGTTTTCATTTTAAGTTTAATTAGCTTAATTAACAGTCTGTTTGCTCAGTTGTTATCACCTCATAGCTCACTGCAATGATGAAAATGTTACAGTCAAATAATTGTTGGTTATTTCCAACGCATACTCAGTATGTCAGTCATTTCCAACCTATTGAATTCTAAGTTATGTCAAATACAAGTTCTGCAAATTAATCTTTTACAGTCGTGCCATACAAGTCAAAGTGACATTTATTTATGTAGGTTTCAGTGTAGTGCCAAGTTAGTTTGACCCATGTAGGGGCTCTTACTGGTTTTCATAGTTACTGTGATTGTGAAGCTGATAATTTTCAAGGTTTTCATTCAATTGAAATGGGAAGGAGGGAAAGAAGGCAAATTCAGCCACAGTTATCTTGCACATCACACAGAGTCCAGCCATTTTTCTTGACTAAATGTTCCTAGATTGTCATAAGACTTGATCATTTGACAGTGTTCAGAACAATGTTCTATCATTTTTAGTGCTTTCATAAATAAAGGAATCTTCAGAGGCTTTCATGTCTTGTTTTTCTCTACAACTGATTTCAGTAGTTGAAAGCCTTACCCCAAAGCCTGATTTTAGTTCATATTTTCCTGAATGATGAAACAGCAGAGAACTCAAAGCATGAAAAATAACAAAGGAACCACACCCTGAGGGATCATTGGAAAGTAACTAAACATAAAGTTAGAACAGAAAAGTAAGCTTTGAAAACAAAAGAGAAATGTTCCTTGTCAGGAGCTATGTAAATTAGAACACAACAACAACAAAAACAATGAAAACCAAAACTCAACCCATGCTCTGTTTTCATTGATCTAATTGACTAAATCCAAGAAAATAAAAACTTCCTTTGACAAATAAAAGCAGAGAAAATTCATTTTCAAGAGCACTATTATTGGGGAACATATTTTATACTGTTTTTAAAATTAAATTTATTATTTTGAAATAAATTTACATGATATTGTGAAAAATAATAATTTTTCTTGTAAGTAATATCTTTCAAAATTATATTGCAACTGAAATATTGATTCTAGGACAACCATTGGAAAAATGTCAGCCAGGTGAGCTGGTGCATGCTTGCCTGCAATCCCAGCAACTAGGAGGCTGAAACAGGAAGATCACTGCAAGGTCAAGGCCAGCTTGAGCTACATAGTGAGTTCAAAGCCAGCCAGAATTTCATAGCAGGGCCCTGTGTCAAACAAACAAACAAAGATAATGCAGTACTATCACCGAAAGAATCTGTTTAGCATAGCCTCAGTAGCCTCTTTCCAACATGTAGAATATGTAACAATTAATTTATACTGTTTTTATAAATTAGACATCTCAATAAAATCAACTTACCTTTCAAGATAGGCTTTGTGATTTTTCCACTGAACAGAAAATTATCTCAAAATTTATCCAAGTCATTGTACCGATCTACAGTTAAGCATTTTTATTACTGAGTGATAACCTATGGTATAGCTATATTACATTTAATTTAGCCATTATCTTTTGGAGAAGGATTTTTTTTTTTTTGGATAGTTCAGACTGCCTTAAGAGTGGGTGTGGTCCAGCCTGTATAGCTGGGGATCCAACCACAGTCCCCTGCGCCTGACTGTGTTTCCCCAAGCAGTGCTTTACACAACTGAGCTAATCCGCAAGCCCCTCTGATTTAACCATTATTTTTTGAAAGATACATAGGTAGTTTCCAGTTCAACAATATTACTAGCAAAGTTGTTTTGAACAGTTATATATAAGTTTCTATGTGAGAATATTTTTATTACTCTCTGATAAATACTATTTTAATGCTATATATTTTCATTAATTTTTATCTCATTCTATATTTGAAAATTAATTATTTCTTGTAAACAGTAATGGTATGTTGTATGATATATTTTAGAAGTCTTTGCCTTTTATTTGATCAATTTAAACCACTTATATTTAAGCTTATTTTTGATAAGCTGTAACTTGAGTCTAAAATTTTATTCTGATTTGTTTTCACTGTTTCTTATCTTTGCTTTCTATTTTCTTATCTTTTGTCCGTCAATTGAGTTGTCTTAAAATTATAATTTATTTCTGATATCATTTGAATTTTATACCCTAAGAAAAGTTAAAACTGCACATTATAATATATCACATTTCAGATATCAACCAGTTAGTTCTATGAACTTACAAAATCTTAGTTTCCTTTAGTTTTTTTCTTTTTTAAGAATTTTTTATTTTATTTATTTATTTATTCTCATTTCAGAACCTTTGTTTGTTTGTTCAGTCATTTTTATGGCCGGCTCAGCCTGCCCTGAGGGCAGGGCTGGCGCAGCATGTGGTGCTGGGGATCGAACCGTGGTCCCTGAAGCCGCCCAAGCCTTCCCAAGCAGGCACTTTAGACCACTGAGCCATCCCGCTGGGCCCCTCCTTTAGTTTTTTCTATAATCTCTGTTTTAAAATTTCATGTGCTGATATAATTTTGGCTTTAATTCTCATAAAATTTGTGCTCAGTCCTTATACAAAATATAGATTCTCCTGCTTACACACATTTCTATTCTCATCCATTGTACTTTCTTTGATATTCCAAAATAGTTTCTTCTATCATTTCTTTTGTATTTGAGAGTTTTCTTAAACCATTCTTCATTATAGGTCTGTCACCAACAATATTCAGCTTTCGCTGATCTGAGCACATCTCTATTTCTTTTTCTTTCTTGAAAATGTTTCACTGTATGTAAAATTTGTTGTTGATAGTGCTGTTCTTTCAGCAGTTGAAAATTTCACTACTTATTTCTCATCTGTACAATTCTGTAGGATCAAGATGATATTCACTCATAGGTAGTGTATATCTTTTTTCTCTAGCATCATTCAGTAACTTTACATACTAGTTTCCAGGAGTTTAATTGCAGGTATATTGTGGTTTGGTATTATTTCTGTTTTTATCTTATGGTATTTGTGAGTGATATGCTTTTGCAGGTCTGTTATTTTATCTCTTCCACTACTGACGTATGGGAGGAAACTTCAAACTTAAAATATACCTTGAAAGATGAGTTCGTTTTCTCTAAAATCAAAGAATGTATTTTAGGAATAATGAAAGTTAAGACTGGAATATATTTATTGAGGGAAAGAATGCTTCTGTCCAAGAGATACAAAGAAACCCAAGTGGGATGCCCCGAAACTTGTTTTTAGGGATTTTTATAGAACAAAGCCATGAGGTAAGGTGGGTCTAAGATGGAAAATATGGGAACTCCCAAGGTGGGCATTAGGTGGAAGGTAGCTGTGGTTAACCAATAAGATCACAAGCATAGTTTCTCAGGTAAAATTGATTAAATCAGGATCAAATGAAGAAGACAATCATGTAGCAAGTGGACATGAATACAGAACAGAGGCTTTTCCTATAGAGGGTTGGGTTGGTGACTCTCTTCAGCTTTTTTGAGGTGACTGATATCTATTTAGAATATCAACTCCTGATATCCATCCCTGGGGAAGTTTATGGATTCATATGCTTTCTCTTGTTTGTAGAGGTCTGGACTAAAGCAGGAGTGCCTATCTCTCTTGCAATTGCAAGGTATCTTGTCTTCCACACTGGCTAATTCCATGGTCTGACTACCTACACGATTTCTATCTATCTAGATCAGCTGCCTACAACACACAGACCTTTGGGCTGTTACTGTAATTTCTAAGTCCTATTTAACATTTTATTTTAGCATCTGGTCACCCTGTTGAATCTTAGTATACAGATTTTAACCTAGTTTTATGGGCTGTGATTCAAGCAACAATCTAAGTTTCCAAATCTATGCAACTGCTGATTTGATTTGCTTGCCTTATGTTGTACCACGAGACTCAGTTTTTTTTTTTTTTTCTTTTTTTTCTGTTAGTACCACTTGAGTGAATGGAAGCAGCTTTCATGTGATGGCTTATGTAGTGACAGCTGGTGGGAAGGCAAAAAGAGCATTTCCTGGCCTGAAACTTGTTGGTAGGATTCATCTTCTCAGTATGTCCCAGCTGTGTAGTATCTCTAGATGCAACAAATGGTTTCATTTGGCTGTAATCCAGCTGTCGAGCTGAGTTGGTTCCTCTTCAGATCTTCAGAAGATAACCCATATACTGCTTTTTCCAGCTTTTCAGTGGTGTGCCTTGGCTTGTGGCCCATTTGTCCATATTTAAAGGCAGAAGCATATTAGCTTCAATCTATCCTTGATTTCATTACATTGTAATCTCTTTTTAATTCTGATCCCTGGCACCTCCTTCTCACCCCACCTCTTCCCGTAAGAACTGTTGTGAGTATGTTGGGCTCTCCAGAATAATCTAGGAGAAGCTTTTCATTGGGGAGTTCTTAGTCTCCTTTGCCAAGTCCTTTGCGTAATGTAACACACTCATAAACTCCAGGCAATAGGACATGGGTGATGGATGTACCTGTGAGGGCCCTATTGTTTAGCCAACCTTGTCACCTTTCGGAGTTTTCTTTTGGCTCTTTTCGTCTTTCTCTGCCCTCTTCTTTCCCTCCGTTCTTCTCTACTAGGGATTGAATCCAGGGCTTTACAACTGAGGTACATTCTAATCATTTTTTTGTTCTTTTACGTTGAGACAGGGTCTTCTAAATTGCCCAGACTGGGTTAAAACTTGCAAACCTGGAATCATACATCTCTAGGCTTCCAAAGTGCTGGAATTACAAGCATTTACCACTACATTTGTTCCCACTGACTGTCTTTTATGTTCAAGGTATACAGTTACAAACAGGAAAAGAAGAGGACATGAGGATATATTACCTTGCATGGACTGACAAACTATTACCTTTTTCTTCCTAGCTCCGCACGATATGCAAACTGAACAGTACTTTTTAAAATCTTTCAATTCAATGTTGAATAAGACAAAGCCAGTCACAGAGTCGTATAGCGGTTTGGGAAGTTCCACGTATTTTTATTATCTTGGGTCATGCTTAGGAATTGTGAGCTCTCTTCTTTGTGCTATCATCAAATTAATCTTTATCTTCTACATTTTAGTACAAGAAAGTATAAATGAAAATTTTGCTGAACCCTGATGAAGTTTCATGGTATGTTCTTGATAAACAGACTGTGGAAAAAAATTCTATCAATTTTTATTTGCACTATGTTTTCTGTGAAATACACATCATTTTTTTAAAAAAATCTAAATCATTCTTAAGTTCTGTTTCATAAGATACGGAATTATGGCAAAAACTGTCATATCATTTTATAATTTTTTTGCTAACCTATCTGTTTTCTCTTGTAAGATTTGGGTTAGTGCTCTAATTGCATATTTAGAACTAAACTGTATTGTGGTCCAGATACCTATTAACAGTTACAGTTCTCATATCAGCTTGTTTGAATTCTTGTTTCTTGGGATGTCATCTTCTTTGGTCTGAAAAGAGAACTAAAATAAACGGGTTCCTTTATTCATTCAGTTTTTATCTCGGTGTTGAAATACCGTCTCTAAAAATCATGTTTATTCTGCTATTCTTGTTTTCAATAGCATCCTTGCTCCCTGAACTTCTCATCTACACAGACACTCAACAGGAATTCTGTACTCAACATGTGATATGTGATGGGTACCGTGCTAGCCCTTGGGAACATGAAGATTAATAAATCAATAATCTGGCAAATTTCTCTGTCATCCGCTGAACACGTCATCTTCCTCGTGCAGGGGTCTTAGCCTATCTTTCCCCACTAGTCTCTGAACATTGTGCGCAAAGCCTTTTGTTGTCCACAGCAATTTCCAGCAGCCTCAGTAACTCTTGCCTCTAACCCTTCCTACATCATTCTTTTAAGTCAGGCTTTTGCTTCCTCTCCATTCTCTCTGCCTCTTCTACAGGTCGTTTTATATTCTAAGCTCTTGAGATAGCTTCTTGTGCAGCCGCTCAGCTGCTTTGGGAGTGTGTTCCTCTGCTTTTGAGTGGAGATTGTACAAACTGAAGTTCTACGCTCCACCATACAATGCCCTAGAATCCCATACAAAGTCCTCCCCTTTGTGTTTTGCTCCCCCTCTTTCCTCCCACTATTTCTCTCCCTCCTCTTTCTGGATGTTCCTCTTTCAGGTCAAGTTATAGGCAGTGTTTATTTCCTTTAAAGTGACAATATGCAGTGTTTAGTCACTTCATTCCAATAAGTAAGTAATTTGTCTTCTTTACTCAGAATTTGGTTCACAGAAGCAGCATAGAAATTCCTTCATTTGCTTTTAGGGAAAAAATAAAAAAATAAAAAAATAAAGGTCTCTTAGGTCCTTTGGTTAAAAATGCAATTCGAAATCCAGATGACTGGGCCCGGGGGGATGGCTCAGTGGTCTAAAGCGCCTGCTTGGGTGAAGCTTGGGCGGCTTCAGGGACTGAGGTTTGATCCCCAGCACCACATGCTGCGCCAGCCCTGCCCTTGGGAAGGGCTGAGCTGGCCATAAAAATGAGTGAATAAACAAACACAGGTTCTGAAACAAGAATGAAAATAATAAATAAAATAAAAAAAATTTAAAAAAAGAAATCCAGATGACTGAAACATTTCTTTTCTTTACATGAATAATATTTTCATTTTTCTTCTATTTATAGTTTAAAAAATCTTATGTAACAATTTTATTTCCTCAAAATGCCTTTCCTAAACAAAGGCTTAGAAGCCACTCTTCCTCCAGTTTCCTTCTGTAAATATTATAAAGTCTCAACCAACACAGAAGTCCCATCCTGTCTTTTGACCCCACTTAGAGCAAACCAGCTGTCTGTAGAGCTATCAGCAGGGTTTATTTTTCTTGGCTTAAATGCAAAACTCTAGTTATTAAATGGGCATGAGTTCTGCTTGCTGACAATTTAAGATAAAGCAAATCGGGCCTGATGCCGAGGTGTGTGTGTGGTAATGTGCGTCCTCAGGACGCTTCGCTGATGTCCTGAAGGATCTACTCTGCCACCAGCAGCCAGTGCAAGTAAACTGCCCACGCTATTAGCGGTGGGCATTTTCAATGATTTGTAAAAGTGACAGATGCAACATGCGATTGCAAATAAGCAATGCGAAGTCAGTCCCAAGAGGTCCCTGAGAGTCGAGAGCCACGGCCTGAGCCTGCCGCTCCCCCAACAGTTATTTGGCTGCTTCTCAATGTTTCCTGTGACTCCACAGGAGTCCTCCGAGGGAGACTTGGTATATCTCTATTCCCGCTTTCTTTTTGATTTACAGTCATTCAAACAAAAAGCATAAGCATAAAAACTTAGCTTGGCATTAAGAGTAGTTTTTCTGCTGCTTTTCTGGTCCTAAATAATTAGTTTATCTTTGGATACCACTCATATCCTAGTGGTTCTCTAACTTCAGTTTGCATAAAAATCACCTGGCGGGCTTATTAGAAATGCAGATTTCTGAACTCCTGCTTAGAGATTCTGATTCAGCAGGTTTAGCTCCAGCCTGAGATTTTGCTTTAATATGCTCCCCTGGTGCCTTTCATGCAGGTGGGCTGTGGACTACTTTTGAAAAGCATTAGTTTCAAATCACAATCTGTCCTCAGTTTAAATTATGAGTTTATTTCTATTTTTACCTAATTTACACTTTCCTTAGACAACGTTTGTAATAGTGGAGACTGTCATCTTCGGCTTTGGAACCGTCACTGAGCCATATTGAAATTAGTTCTCCGGAGACCCCTATAGCGCACAGTGCCATAGAGCACACAGAGAACTCGGAGGCAGCGCAGCTCCCAGTGAACCACACTGTCTATGGTGGGCCCTGTTTAGAATGCATCTCACCTTGCCTTTGATAATAGCAACATTTCACTCTTGAGAGATTCTCCATTTAAATATTTTATGTCAAATTATGTCTTACCTTTACAAATCCACATTTTTGAAAAATAGCATGTTCATATGAAATATTTAAATACTATTGAATTTGAAAGGCAACTAATGCTATAGCACCTTAATCAAAAGCAAAATACCACATGATAAAATGACATGACTTTGAAATGCATAGGGACAAACTTTGACCCGCTAAATGTCAGCAGTAAAATACTTCGTAATGAAATGAGCAAGACCAAAGGTCAGGCTTCCATAAAAATCTCATTCTAGCTCCAGCTTCATTTTAAATCATTTCATATTCTCTATGGTAAGCTGTCTGGACTTCCATCAGTGATGTGCTGGGACGTTTAGGCTGGGTCTTGTTTACATGAGGTGAAAGCTTTAGGGCAGAAAGTTGCCTTTATGGTATTTTCTGCCTTTCTTTACTTTCCAATTTGTACAAGATTTTCTTGGGGACTAGGTGTCCTTTTTGATAACGATTCTGTTGTAGGCAACTGAATTAGATAGATAGTATAGGCAGTCAGACAGAACTAGGTTCCGGAAGGATATGGTGCAGAAGAAGAGATACCTTGGAAATGTGGGGGAGACAGTCCCCTCCCACTCTGGCTCAGACCTCCCCTCAGAGATTGATATTTTAAGTTGGTTCCTATAACCTTGAGGAAGCTAGGAAGAGCCACTAATCCATCCCCTACAAGAAAAGGTCCTGTTCTGTAGTCATGCCCAGATGTTGTGTCACTCACTTGTCCATTTGATCCTGATTTAGTTCTTTTTACCTGAGCAGTTATGCCTGTAATCCTATTGGTCGGCTATAGTTTTGTCCCACCTCATGCCCATTTTGTGAGTTCCTATGTTTCTCATCTTGCACCCAATCCCCATTGTGGATTTGCTCTAGAAAAATCCTCACAAAAAGTATGTTCTTTGGCAACCCATTCGGGACCCTTTCTTTCTCTCTCATACAAAAGTTTTCCTTCTCCCAATAGATATATTCTCCTCTTAACCTCTGTTATTCTTAAAATTCATTCTTTGATTTTAGAGAACATGAAACCTACCCGGTATCTAGCAGGTTGAGTTTATTTCTCCCATATCAGTTCCACAAAATAGTGTGTACATGTATATGACTGTGCCTTCAGTGTCATGGTGTGACCAGAAAAATCTCGTTTTATTACTTGTTGATAAATTATAATTATTATTTTTACTTTCCATCTTATACTCAGGAATACTCAAATTTTGAGTGTAAATCATAGAACCATTCTATGGATGGTTGAAAAATATAAATCTTTTCCTGTCTCAACTATTTCCAACCTGGTAGGGCAAAGCGTATTAAATCCAACAAAGGAAAAAGCTAATTATTATCATTTGATCACATAGCATTACTAAAGTTAGAATTATCTCCCGCATGTCATAAAAATAGTCATGTAAAATTTTAGTGGAACCCCTTAAGACAGATTATTGAATGAGATTATGACATTCTTTCTCTTGGCATTGGCTAGGTTAATGCCTCTTCAAATTCAGTGCACGTCAGAACTGGTTGCAGCACTTCCACAAACGTGCGCTCTTGCTCCTGGTCCTGGTCCTCAGCACTGGTCTGAGTTTCAACTGGAGAAATCCCACTTTTACAGTTTCCCAGATGTTAATACTGTTGCTGAACTGGGTCTAGGGACCACACTTTGAGAAATGGTGACCTCGTGGCTTCCCCATTTTTCTTGGATTAAAAGTCTAAATAATTAGGGTACCCTAACAGCCCTGGTAATACCCAACTGCAGTGGCCTCCTAGGTGCCCCAGGAGTTAGCAGGAATCGTCCATCCTGGAGCTATTCCTCCTGCTTGGAATGATTTCTCCCCATTGTGGTACTTCACTATTGTGTTTTCTGACCTCTGTTAACTGTTTACACTCTCAGGAAGCCTTTCCAGGCCCACCTTCACTCCCATAGCTAGCTCTTTGCCCAGCTCTGGTTTGCCTTTTTCCCACAAAACATGGCAATTTGTAACATTCTTATTCCATTTTATACCTGCTTCCCCCATGGTAATGTAAGGTCCACAGTAGGACCTTTTCTGATATTTTTTCTGATGTAACACAAACACCTCAAGGAGAGTCTTGTGTACAAAGACATATTACACCAATTTGTTGAATGAAATGATGGGTTACCAATTTTAGTTGTTTCTTTTCACATGAATGATAAGGAATGCGATGGTTACAAGATGACTATCTTAAGAAAACATAAATATAAGGGAAATAGTATAATTCCCAACTTCCCAATAATGTAACTTCCCCCAACCCAAGAAGGAGTTCTAAGTAACAATGGAAGTTAAGAACAGGAAAAAAAAATTACTGAGAACTCCCAAGAGACGGGAAGGGGCCCAAAAGTGAACTGGCATAGATGTCATTTCACAGAGGAAACTTTAAAGAGCAAAATCATGAGGGGGGTGCAATGTGGATCAAAACTGTGATCAACCAATAAAATTACAAGTAAAATCATTTAGGTAATGCTGATGCAATGGGTAAGGAGGGCACATAACAAGTGTTCATGGAAAGAACAAAGACTTTTTAAATGAAGAGATGGATCCAGAGGTCTTGGTCACCCACTTGGGTGAATACTGTCTATCTAGACTTTGCTGAACCAGGTGACGCCATTTATCATCAATGAGTTGTTTATCCCTTGGGTAGATATGTACACCTGGCTATTTTATCTTTATCTTGAGGCCTGGTCTTTGACATATGCGACTTTTGCTGCAGTTGTAATGTGTTTTCATTTATTGCACTGCCTCCTTAGATGGCCTAGTCCTGTCTGACTGACTAATGTGGCTGTTTGTAACAGTGTATGTACACACATGCTGATATATAAACATCATTTGGATTGTAACTGAATACTTGACATTGTACTTGCAACTTCATCTTGTCCAAACTCCTTAAGTCATAGACTTTAGCCTATGAAGTGTTTTTCTTTCTTTTATCTTTTCACAAAGAAACAACATCTTGTCCTTTATATAAACACATTTGCTGATCATTTATTCCAATACTTATTCTTATGGCCCTTTGCTGTCCCATCCCAGCACTGTATTTTTAAATGTCCAACATTAACTATTTGTGCAGACACTACTAGAGATGTAACAGTTTTAATACACCCTACAAGAAAGGAATAGCAAAACAATCTAAGGGTGTTGATTTAATGGTGCACTGCTTCAGAGTTCTGTAGAAACCAGTTTGGTGACTACCACTCTTCCAAAGGTCAGGTGCTTAGGAGATTGGAAAAAGCATTGTTTCAGCAGAGAAAATCATTCGCACATTTGTAAATGAATCTCAAATTTTTTGTGAGCATCTTTGTAATCATTGTATTTCAAAAATCCATTGGCTTTTTTATTTATTTTAAAAAGCATTTCCAGTTTATCTCCAAGCTTCTCTTAGGATGAACACCTACACAGGCAATGATGTTTAGGAAAGAAATCTATTTTCCATTTCTGTTTCTGTCTTATAGCTACAGAATTTGCGCAGAAGAATTATGGCATGATAGTTTTGTAATCAATCCAATTAATTTTCAGACCTCCTGAAAGGCCTGCAGTGTAGGCACCTGCCTGGCAAGTGCAAGAACCTGGTTTTGATCCCTGTGTAACCCTTTGCTGATCCGGCCATCAACTGGGTGTGGTGGTGTCTGTCTGCCTATAATCCCAGTGCTGGGGAGGCTGAAACAGGAGGATCACCACAAGTGTCTGAGCTATGGAGTTATCAAATAAACAAACATACAGGGGCCTGGCAGGATGGCTCAGTGATCTAAAGCAACTGCTTAGGAAAGCTTAGGCGGCTGCAGGGACCACAGTTCGATCTCCGGCACCACATGCTGCGCCAGCCCTGCTGTCAGGGCAGGCTGAGCCGGCCATAAAAATAAATAAATAAATAAATAAATAAATAAATAAATAAACAAACAAACAAACAAAAGTTCTGAAACAAGAAAAAAAATACAAACAAATAATACATACTTTAAAAATATGTCACTGAAATTCTTTATGTTTTCGAAGAAAAGAAATCTTGGAAGAACCTGTATCCAATCAGAGGGAAATAAGCTTAGTAATTAGAGGACATAAGCTTCCTAGAGGAAAGAGACATTTTTTGCTAATAGTTCAGCTGCTGTGATCAATTATTTACAGCCCAATTTAGATGTTACTGTTGTTCTTTAAACTCCACGGGCTCACCGACCAGGGACTTATGCATTGGTATCAGCTAAAGCCGCCTAACCCTCCATCCACTGCAAACGGCTTCCTGCCCTGCAGCACACAGTTCCCTCGGCTCTTTGTTAACAGTGCTGACCATCCTGTGAGGCTAAGCAGACTAATTAGCTCCACGAAGGCAGTGGCCAACACAGCCATGGCTCTTTCTTATTGGACAGGGAGGCTTAGAACTTTCAGGAAGAACTGCTTTTTCTTCCACATTTAATTTGTAGCACTTATATTATCTGAATAACTATTCCTTCTAGGAAAAATATTAATACAAATAAGTCAGGGCTGTCAAAAATTTTGACTCTCACAGATAATCATTCGAGGGGAAGAAAATACATTAAAAATAAAATAGACTGCAAGAAATCCAGTGACCTATAGTTTCTACTATATTTTGTGGGATTTGATTATTCTGCAGCAGAAAAGACCTCTACAAGCTGTCCTGCCTGCCCCTCTCTGAAACCATGTCTCCTAGGTTTGTGGTCTTCACCTGGAAGCTACCTGAGTCTTACCTTTGCATGCCTTGTTACTTTCCTGAACAGTAAACAAATATAATGACTTTGACATTACTAATTTTCTGCTTATTGATAGGTTTTCTGCAGTGTCGCAGCCAAGAAACAGGCAGAAGGAAAAAGAGAAAAGAGAAAAGGGCTTTATTCTCTTGGAGGACATGGAGAGAACTCGGGGAAGATAAGGAATTCTCTGAGTTGGAACAAAGGGAGGATGAGGCTTTTATGACCTTTCACCAGGGGTGGGATTTGAGGAGGATGTTTAGATCCACCTGAGGAGCTGATTGGGGCCTTCCCAGAGGTGGCGGGACAAGTGGAAGGAAATTGGACCCTGGGCTGAATTGGAGAAGAAGGGGGAGGTGGTCTTTGGGAAGATAAGCTGTTGTTTTAAGGGCTTCAGCCATATTAGATGACCACCATAACGATTCAGCAATTCATACTAGGGCCAGAACCTATCACTTATGAAAAGAAATTATTATGAAACACTGCAGTGCTAGGCATCACATGTGACACTGCCCTGTAAGTTCTCCGTGAGGGAGAAAGGACTCTTTATGTCGTTATTCTTTCTCTGAAACTGCTTATGACTATATAGTAAATTGAGTATGACTTTTAGGAACAAACTAATAATAATTAGTTTAGTTCTGAGTCAATTGGAGTATGATTCTGCAAATACTGACTTCTTGTTGTAGTATATGATTGTTTATTTTAATAATCATTCTTTTTTAGGAGGGGTGTGCTGGCTCTGCAGACCCAGGCCGGTGTGGCATGTGGCGCTGGGGATCAAACTACAGTGCCCTGTACCTTCCTAAGCTTCCCAAAGTAGGTGCTTTAGGCCACTGAGCTATCTTGCCAGCCCTATTTTAGTGACCATTCTTATCAAAAAAAGTTTTTGAAATCATACAGAAAACAAAATATGGAGAATTAAATCAAGTCTCCCGTGTGCAGATGTTCTCTGTAACATATCCAGAAAAAAATCAATCCATATTTTCTAGAGCAATTTCAAAATGATTAGATCTTCATAGCTCTAATGCCTGCATCTCTTGGTTTTCTGTTCATTAGTGCTTTGATTCTCTGTCTGTTTTTCTAGTCACCTTTCTCCTATGAGCCTCTCACATTCTAAATGCAATCAGTGAGTGTTTGCTTTTAGGGGTGGTCAAGATATGAAAAATTTTACTACTAATGAAGAAAATAATACAGGGTCAAAAGAGTTTGACAAAATGAATTGCAACATGTTATACAAATATGGTATCAACAACATTTTAGAGTCCCTGTATGGTTATCTTATCTAACTGATGGTTTATCAGTGCTCTCAGAAGCCTCTCAGCTCCTATGTCACGGACTGAAGAGTGTAGCTGAAGTAAACAGTAACCTTAGCACAGTGATTGACAGAGAATCAGAGTAAAGGTGAAATTGGGAGCTACACTAACCTGCCATTTATTTCACCTGAAGACCAGAAGACAAGAAAGATGATCTTTAAGTTTTGCCACTAACAATTATAAGAAAAATTACCTTAATCTATGGCTTAACATTGACATTTTTTTCTTGAAGTTGTTAATGCTTATTGAACACATTTTGTAAGAGGCACTATTTTAAACTTCTTAATTTAATATTTAGAAGACATAATGCAATATAATTACTATTTTTTTTCTTTGCTGTGCTGGGACATAAATCCAGGTGAGTTTCATCCTACCACCCAGCTACATCCCCATCAATTATTATTTTTATTTGGAGACAGGATCTGACTAAGTTGGCTGGCCGGTCTTAACCTTGGAATCCTGCCTCAATATCTAGAGTTGCATGTGTCATCATGCCTAGTTAGATGTGTTCATTTAAAAAAAAGGAAACTGAGTCACTGATTGAATATAAATAGCCTATATAAAGTCACATCAATGATAAGTGACCAATCCTAGATGCAAACCCCATCAGGTTAATGTCACAGGATTTGATCTCATACTTTTCTCCACTGGTGTTAATGAAGTTGCTTCCTATTGCTGCTGTAATAGATTACTACAAAGTAATAGGTTAAATAATACACATCTGTTATCTTATATTCTAAAAGTCTGAAATGGCCTTCTTGACTTAAATCAAAGTGCTTGTAAGACTATGTTCCTTCTGGAGCTTCTAAGGAAGAGGCTGTTCTGATGTCTTCTCCTCCTGCAGATCATCCACACTTTAGTTTCTTCTTCCATCTTCCCAAGTAACAGGAGGTGTCTTCAAAAACATTTTATATGATTCCTTCTCTACATCACCTTTTCTCCATAATTCAGATCATCTTTACTCTCTGTAGAAAAATGGAAAACAGGTGTCTACACTGGACCCACCCGGACAGCCCAGGAAAATCTTCCTACTCAACATCTTGCATTAATTCACATCACACATACAGGCACTATGCAACCACAGGTTTGTTGTTTAGGGCACAATTATCTTTGTGGAGCATCAGTCTTCCTACCACCACAAACCACCGCTAATTAATCTCAAAGATGAATATTTGAAATGAATATGAGAAATGGAGATGACTGCAATGACCGTGGATCTCACTTCCTCATAAACTTTTCCCATTTTAATTACCAATCACTTTTTAAATAAAATTAAGTCAACACCGTCTCTGTTTTATAGGGAAAACTTTGCTGGGTGATCTTCTTTGCGAGTACAAAAAAACTTCATAATTGTGATTGTTATTGCAAGAATTACCTTTGCTTGTATCTAAAACATACAGACAGCTAAAGGGTGTAACTATTGAGTATATGGTGAGTTGCCAGTATGAAAATAATTCTTTACTAGATCCAGCTTTATTCTTGTGTACTTGGGTGTTGAACTTGCCCACAAGCCATAGTTAAGGTTAACAGGCCGATGAGGCTAAAGATAGCTCTAAAGAGAGAAAATTTCCTTTTTTTATTTCCTTACCATTGTTATGTCTCATACAGAAAGTTTGAATTTGAGAGCTGAAGTCTTACACCAGGTTCTTTGAAAAGCTCCAGTGGAGAAAATCAAATTAAACTCCAAGCCAAACTATTACATATTATTAAAATTTTTCATGTGTACAAATTAAATACAATAATTAACTTATTTCTTTTGGTGGGGACTAGAATGGTAGCTCTTCTCCAGGTTAGAGGAAGGCAGGAGGAGGAAAATTTTTCCCTGTGAGCCGCATCAGAAATGTTTCCTACTGTGGCTTCCTCAAGCATTCTGAGCAGAGAGAACAGGAAAAGACACAGCCACCTGGATATTGTCAGGTACTCTTCTTGACAGAAATCTAAAAATGTGTGTTACACTAAGAAACAGGTTCAGGAGCATGCTTTTCTGTTTTCTAATGTCTTAGATCAAAACACTTCATTTTAAAAGTTGGGAAGACTAGTTAATTGGTTTAAGTAATGGCCTCTTTGAAATTGCTCCTGATATTTTAACAAGCCTCTTCAGAAAACTGTACACAATTGCAATCAGTGCAAGCAAAGACAATTTGCTTTCTCAATGAAGTGGCTTAATGCTTTCCTTAAAGGTGCAACTTGATTAATTCCTTTTCTGAAGCTGAGCACGATGATCCAAGAAATGTGTCATTTAGTTATAGAACATTATCATTCATTATAATAAAGGCCATGATAGTAACAACCCAATAATACAATACTAATAGACGTTATAGAAATGATACAATGGCAGTTCCTGAAAATAACAAGCAGCTTTCAAGAAAATAGGATAGGAACCTCTCATAACAAGAAATGGATCTTGTTTCTTCAAGGGAAAATGAAACAAAGGTTGCACTCACCTGGGCAGGAGAAGCTTAAGTCCATAGTGGAACATTCATGCCCTTCCCCAAAGGATGCAGGGGCAGTTATCCTATCAGCTGGTGTCAAATGCTGTGAATCTGGCTTACTTGTCAGCATCATGATTCATGAGAGAAAACTGACAGCATGAAGCCTTCACTTCCGTGGGTTGGGAATAGATTTAGAGTATTTATTCAGCTTTCATGTCCAGTCTCATCCAGCCTTGCTGGACATAAAAGAAACTTTAGAAAATTCTCCATATCAACCACAGGTTCAAATGAAACCCAGGCAGATGAATCATTCCCTGTTGAAGGCAAGTGTCGTGAATATATCACTGGAGCCTGCACTGGCAACCTGAGGATACTGTTCCTCTGTATGAATAAAAAATGTATCAAAACCTTGAAAAAATGGGTGATCTGTATGGGAGAGATTTTCTGTGTCCTTGTGCTATTAGGATAGTGAAAGTTTATGTATCTGTGAATTCTTTTGGTGGTTGATAAAGTAGCAGTGTATCCTAATTCAGCAACACATATGGATTCTTAGTAAGCACATCTCGTGGTGAGACCCTACATTTACTCCACTTGGTTTTGCAACACTTATTGTTAGGCACCTATCATGTGCAAGGTATTATGTGCTAGGTTGTAGACATGTGGACTTAAGAGACAGTAAAGGTCCAAGAAATTTGTGTACTTTTACCCCCGAAGTGTAACAATAGAGTTGCCTGTATCAGGCTTGGTGAATATGCTGATTATTTTTCTCTCATTGCAAAGACACAGTACCCAATTCCCTAAATTAAGGAAGGAAAGGGTTTGTTGTTGTTGTTGTTGTTGTCGTTGTTGTTTAAAGGTAAGGTCTTGCAATGCAGTTCAAGCTGGCCTTGAGCTCACTCTGTAGCCCAGACTGGTTTCCAACTTGCACCAATCCTCCTGCCTCAGCCTCCAGGGTGCTGGGATTACAGGCATGTGCCACCATGACTGGTTTAGGAACAATTTATATAACTTGTAGTTTGTAGAGGCTTCAGTCCATAATTAGCTGTCTCTAAGGCACGGTGGCATATAGCAGACTGGCATGGTAGCAGAAGACAGCAAAAGCAGAGTGAAAAGGGGAGAGCAAGACTCTTTTTCTCTGTTGCAGTCTGTCTGCCCTAAGATGAATGTTGTGTGCCCTCCTCTTGCAGAGGCTTAGGATGTTTACAAAGTGAGGAGCCTGGCTGCCTGATGAGTTGTTTAAACCTATAATTTGCTCAAGTTAACACAATAAATCAACCATTATGGCATCCTTGATGAAACCAGTCACTTTAGGGAATGTCCTCTACCTACTCAGATACAGAACTACTAAGTCAGTTAACTATCTAAACTTGTTGAGACATTGACCTAGGAAATTAAGCTAGAGTAAGAAGTGCTTCCCAAGAAGGTAACATATTAATTTGGCCCTGTGGAATGGTGAAAATCTTGAGTTCTGGACAAAATAGGGAAGGATGACAAGTTTTGATTAGAACAAATTATGTATAAAAATGAAGCAAAACATAAGGGATATATCACAGTAGCTGATATACCCGAGCGCTGCAAAATGGGGCTCATAGTTGAAATGAAGGTGGGAAGGAGGATGAAAATAAGAGTTGGTTGCTAAATAAAACGTGTGATGTTGACATTTTAAATTGTGATATGGTTGTTTTTATTGTATTTAAGTTCAATTGTAAGTCACAAATATAATACTGAAGACAAATGTCTTAGAAGGAGATCACAAAGAGTCAAGAACTGGCCATTAGGAGGAACGTGTCCACTGAGGATGAGAGGCAGTGGAGGTAGTGAAATTAGAAAGCATTTATAAGATAAAATTAAAAGTGATATACATAAAATAGTGATTACCTTGAGCTGCTCTGTCAACATCATTGCTTTTGGAGAGAAAGGGTAGTGGAGCGGGAGAGAGAAGATAAGGAAATCTTCCCAAAGCAAACTGGGATTCTGTCTATGTGGTATGTCCAAGGTGGAGTTTAGACTGACACTGAAGATTTGAGCATCAATAGGATAGTGGTAGTCCTTCAACCAAGGCCATAAACAAATTCTCCAGAAGCACATGTTGGAAGAGAACTGGAAAAGCAAGTCAACACTGATGTGAGCCACATTCATTTTGCTCAGCTCACTAAGTTCCGCTTCCACTGAGTATAACTGATTTTTTAAAAATGTATTTGGTACAGGGTCTCACTACATAGCTTGGACTTATAGTGATGCTCGTGTTTCCAGCCTCCTTGGTGCTGGCACCACAGGTGCGCACCACCGTGCCCAGACTCAGTGCAGCCTATGGGCAAGGCTGGCAAGGATGTGGTGCTAGGTATTGAACTACAGGTCCCTGCAATTGCTTAAGCAGATGCCTAGCCCAAGAATCTATCTTGTTGGCTCCACTGAGTGTAACTGAGAAGAGGAAGGCCATAGATTTGTCTCACAGACCATTCCAGGTCTTCCTGGTACTTTTGACCTCTTCCTTGTGTCTCTTATTCTTCTTTCTTATGCGAGTCATGCAACTATAACAAATTTTCCTGGGATGTTAAAAAAAAAAAAAAAAAGAATGCAATGTATGAAGAAACACATTTGTCGTCACCATAGTTGGATAGTAAAGCAGGCTAGAAACTAAAAGTTCTGTTCCTAGGATGACACTACAGTTCCTGACTTAATATTTTTTTCTAAAACTGGCTCATTTAAATGTGCTACATGGCTGGACAGCCATCTACAAAATATAGCACCCATTTCCCAAAAGGACTGCTGACCTCTCTTCTTCAGACCACATTCAGCCAACATGGAATCTTTTCAAGTCTTTGTATTCAAGCAAGCCTCTGGCTGTCCCTGGCCAATCCAGTAAAAGCCAGGTTACATCAGGGTGAGGATAACTGAAAATAATAGAGGTAGAAGCTGGGGGTAATGGAAATTCCCTTGTTTTTATTTATACTGTTTTTTTTGTTTTGTTTTTTTTTTTTATAGCCAAGTATGTGTCTCACTCATATACTACTGGTATACCAGATTAGTAGATTTTCACTACTCTCAGCTCAAAATCTTGTCTTGTGTTTCTCTGGCACTTAGTTTTCCAAAGAAACCAAGTTTAAACTCCTCAAGCATTTCACCCCACACCCTTATCTATATGCAGCATCAGCTGTTATCCTACTCTGTTCTTCACTAATTACCTAATTCTTCTGTCCTAAAAACCTTTCCTTTTCTCCCAGTACTGTGTATTTTACCTAGGGCTTCATCTTGGTTACTTTTCTATTGTTGCTGGGACAAAATATCTTCTATCCAGCATTAGGGAAGAAATGTTTATTCAGCTCATAGTTTGTGAAGGTTTCAGTCCATACTCAGCTGGCTCCAAGGCAAAGCAGCACAAGGAAGAGGAAAGCAGCTTATGGCAGTGGAAAACAGTAAAAAAGCAA
>PVJA010000499.1:0-30064 GCA_004027025.1 Myocastor coypus
TATATATATATATATATATAATGTATGTATTTATTTATTTATTACTTAGTCTAGGATGTCTCTATGCAGCTCAGACTCATAGTGATCCTCCTGCCTCAGCTTCCTCAGTGCTGGGATTATAGGCATGTACCACCATGCATGCTCTCTATGTCTGGCAGGGTCTGCCCGGGATTCAGAAGTTGGCATGACATGTAGTACAGGGGATTGAACCCGAGTCCTTGCCCTTGCCAGGCAGACACTTAGTCTGCTCAGCTCTAATTCCCCAGCCTCCACAACACTTTTAGGAATAATAATCAGAAAAGTAAACCTGTCAAGCCTTCAAGATGAGCCAGGAGTGATCAGTTATCACGGAACAGCTCCTAGAGCAAGCGGTGATTAAGTAGGGTTCTGAAACAAAGGAAGGCATGGATCAAGGATTTGAGAAGTGTGCACACCCTGAAAGAGGGCACAGTATGGCCAAGATGTAAAATGCTCAGATACTCTCGTGAGACAAGGGAGATTGTAACAAATGACGTCTAGCGGGCACCAGGGACCACAGAGGAGGTAAAGATTTAATGAGATTTCTATCCCACAGAAATGTACATATTATGCTGGTAAGTTTGACCATTACTAAGACCCTTTTACCTAAAACAATGAAAATCATGAGCTGATTTAAACCCAAGCGTTTTATGTCTAAATTGCAAAATATCACTCCGTCCATGTGAAGTCAATTGTGGAAAGCTCTGACAAAGGCAGTAAAATGTTTAACTACTTAGAAGATGGTCACAGTGATTCTGCCAGTATCTCCGTCCTCTAGATAACAGTTGATGTTCTCAGGGTGAATACAAATGCAACATGATCTTATTAGCAATTAAGGCACCCTGTTCACTAATAGGAAACCAAGTTCTAGACTTAGATTCAGCACTATTGTCTTATAGATCTGCTTCCAATCATCAAAGTGAGCTTTTCCATAACTGCTCCCAGACTTGAGTGCCTGAATGTCTTCAATGACATGAACTATCCTATCATTCCAAAGTACAACCACAAGACAGAAAAAGTAAAGCCACATTAGTATGCTGAGCTGTAAAAGGCTTAAGCCAGTAGCTTCCAACATTGCCAGTTCTGCCGATAACCCACTACTCTTATGGAATATTGGTCTATGTATACAACTCCTTTCTCTTAGTTCAACGAGAAGAAATATTTGTACCAATAGTGTTTAGAAAAATCATCATGTCTGCATCTTGTACTCGGAACAATATGAAGACAACAATATGAATTGTATTAATCATTGCAGTTGTCCTACTAACATGGTGTGAAACTGTCCATTGTTATTTCTTATTAAAATAAAAAACAATAATATAAAAAATAAATAAATACAATGTACAATGTGATTTGTAGCACATGAGATATATACATAGAAACATAAAAATAGAATAAAGGCTAGGAGGGAAGTAGAAATATACTACTATACAACTCTTCTATTATGTGGAAGTACAAGCCATTATTGGACACTGGGTAGCTTGTGATATTAAGTACACTGTATGTGAAATGGCATAAGACTGCTTGACTGTGACAAGTGAAAGATATATACCATAAATCCTAAGGTAACCACTAAAATCACAAAGGAGTTAGTGTTAATAATCAGCAAAGGAGATGAAATATAGTCATCAAGAAATACACAGTTAATCCCACTCCCTAAGAAAAGCAGAAAATGAGAAAAAAAGAGAACAAAGAAGGAGAGGAAATAATAGGAAAGAACTTTTAAAATGTTTGACCCTAGCCCTTCAAAGTCAGTGAGGACTCAGGACACAAGAGAACCTGTGCTGTAACAAACTATAACTCAGTGGTTTCCCAAACTTTCTGTTCTAGGAGGTTATGGGGCCACAGAGGAAAGGGATCAATGATGTACAGTGTACCTAAGGAGAGTCACCTAGAGAGAAAACGTTCTCTCAAGCTTTCAGAGAGCAAACTGGTCAAGCAATGGCCATGACTCATTCAGATGGTGACACTGACAACAGTGCTACAAAACGCTGCATATGGTTTCAAGGTAAACCCTGAGGGGATCTGACTGATCCTGTCAGATACAAAAGCTGCAACTTTTGTTGTATAGGTCTTGTTTTAACTTAGCCTTAATCACCCAGCAGAAAAGTTTAACCACAAGGCGTAAAAAGTAAAGCCAGATTAGTGTGATGAGTTGTAAAAGGCTCAAGTCAACAGCTTCTGACAATGCCGGTTCTGCTGATAGCCCACTACTATTATGGAATATTGGACTATACATACAACTATTTTCTCTTAGTTCAATGAGAAGAAATATTTGTGCCAATAGTCTTCAGAAAACTTATATCTGCATTTTGTACTCTGAACAACTACTATGAAGACAACAATAAGCATTGTGTTGATTATCATGGCTGTCCTACTGATGGGTTCTGAAACTGTCTCATTGCTATGTCTTTCTTGTTGAAATTAATAATTTTTTTAAAAGTAAAAAAAAAATCGAAATCATCACTACTGGTTGGTTTGGTATTTATTAACCTTTTATAGAAAAGGAAGTTTTGTGAGATAAATATCATTACCTAAAGTTATACAATTAAATGTAAACAAAGAGGACTGGAATCCAGACCCTCTAATCTATATCCTCAGTGTCTTCAAATACACAGCTTTTGCTCATTCTGAAATCCTGCATAAGCAGCTGGGGAGATAGTTCTGTGGCACAAGTGCCTGCCTGGCTAGTGTAAAGCCATGAGTTTGAACCCTGGTCCCATGAAAGAGGAAAGAAAGAAAGAAAGAAAGAAAGAAAGAAAGAAAGAAAGAAAGAAAGAAAGAAAGAAAGAAGGAAGGAAGGAAGGAAGGAAAGAAAGAAAGAAAGAAGGAAGGAAGGAAGGAAGGAAAGAAAGAAAGAAAGAAAGAAAGAAAGAAAGAAAGAAAGAAAGAAAAAAGAAATTTTGTATAGATTACTCTTTTAAATAGCTTTTATCTTGTCAGTGAAATGAAACTGGGTGTTAAAGATATGTGAACATACATTGTAAAGAATCAAAATTTCATATACTCCTTAGGGGAAAGTTGTTTTAGATTTGTACTTTTCCATTTTTGTTGCTTTCGGGGAGGGTACTGAGAATTGGACTTAGGACCTTGTGCTTGAAAAGGCAGGTGCTTACACACCTGGAGCTATATGCCCAGCTCCATTTTAAAAATTTTCATTGGTACATGTTTGTGATTCACAATAATTACAACCATCGGGGGGTGGGGTAGCTACACAGCGCATCTTCATCATTTTTCATTTGCTTTCTCCCCTTCTCTACTTTTTCTTCATCTCTCCTCCACTCCCCTTTCCCAGCTTTAAAATGTCTACTCCAACCTATCATCTATTATTTTCTTCTATGTTTATGTCATATGTTTCTCAAAAGAAACCATGCTATAGTTCAGATCCTATGCAATTCATTTTACTTACCATATTTTCTACAAATGAGTCCAATTTAGCCTCTGGATAGTTGAGGAATACTTTACTGTTTGGTACAGACTCTACAGGGTCTACAGGGTCTCACTCTGTAGATCAGACTTGTAGTGATTCTCCTGTTTTCAGCCTCCCAAGCACTGGGATTACAGGTGCTTGCCACCACGCCCAGTCTCAGTTGCCATCTCAGCGCACCACGGACACAGGGCCAGCATGGCACACTGGGGATCAAATCCTGGCCCCTGCACTCGGCCTAAGCAGGCACTTCTACTGTCAGATTTTTGAAGAATCTCCATGGGGATTTCCATAGTGGTTGCATTAGTTTGAATTCCTACTGTAATGTAGACAGGTTTGTTTTCCCTGAATCCTTGTAAACATTTTTTTTTTCACTTTAGTGATAGCTATTCTTATTGGAATAAAGTAAAAACTCATGAGTTGCCTTACTCAATGTGCTAATGACCAGTGATGCTGATTTCTTTTTCAGGTATTTCTTGCTACACATGTTTTATTTTGCACATGTCTACTTATTTCATTTTTTTTTTTTAAGAATCTAGTGGGGTAAATCCTGAGGGGATTTGACTGATTTTGGGAGATACAGAAGTTACATATTTTGTTATACAGGTCTTGCTTTAACTTGGCCTTAACCACCCAGCAGAAAAGCTTAACCATGAGGCATAAAGCACAAAGCTAGATTAGTATGCTGAGCTGTAAAAGTCTCAAGTCAACAGCCTCTGACATTGCCAGTTCTGCTGATAACCCACTACTATTATGGACTATTGGACTATGCACACAACTACTCACTGTGTTGTGAGGAAAAGACAACTGGTGTTTACATCAGCATCTACAAAGCCAGCCATATATTAAAATATGATCTAAATGTAGTTTAAAATGCTACATATTTTCAATAACCCAGAAAGACTGTTGAATTGTATTGATGAAAAGTGGAGTGGACTATCTAGGATGAGAGAAAGAAGAGGAAGAAAGTAACCCAGAAGAAAAGCGGAAAAAAGAGATAACTCAGAGAAAAGGGAAGACTTTGATGCTATTATTTTATTCTCAGAATGGAGGGGAAGGTGCTTGAGGTTTATTTGTAGGAATGAGAGGAAGGAAGAAGAGGGAAGAAAATATTAGAACATGTGAGAAACTTTTGAGAAATTTAGAACAAGTTAATATGCTGGTAAAAACCTATGTCTAAAGCTTCCGTATACTATGCTTTGTGAATGCTAACTTGTGGTGTCAACACAAGATACTTCAGGAACTAAAGCAGTATTTACCTGTTATTCGCCACTTCACATACAGCTATACCACATACGCACATTCTAAGAGAGCAAAAAATGGAGAAATGCGAAATGTACATTTTGCTGAATGTGTCACACAACAATTAGAAGAGGGTGAGAGATTTGAGGAGAACCAGTTACAGTAACGAAAGTGGTAGATAGTAAGGAGGTTGAGTCTAATTTATGACCAAAACAAAAAACTAATCTAACCATCCCCATGAAGTAAACCTTGCAGTGGGGAACCTATTGTGGCTTGGCAAAGAGCCCTTCAGTTAAAAGTCACAGCTCATGATATCAAATTAAAAAAAAAACAAAACTTCTATATAAGAAAGGAAACAACCAACAGTCTGAAGAAACAACCCACAAAGTAGGAAAGGAAAGGGAAGAATACTGATCTTTGTTATCCAAAGAACTCAAAACAATTGGATACCTCAAAAGGAAAGACCTAATGAAAAAACAGGCATCTGAAGTGACGAGGTGGTACTCAGAAGTACAAATGACCAGTCAATACATGAATAATGTTCACTGTCTCTGGCCACTAAAAAATGCAAACGTCAACACTGGAATTTACCTTACTCCAGAAGGAATGGCTATAACCAGCAAGTCAAATAATAACAAATGCTGGCAAGACTGTGGGATAAAATGAATCCTTCTTCACTGCTATTGGAAATGTGAGCTAGTGCAACCACTACAGAAATCAATGCAGAGTTTCTTCAAAAAAACTGAAACTAGAAATTCTACTTTCTGTCAATCGTTTTCCCTCCAGGTATCTTCCTGAAATCCTGAAAGACATGACATTGCGGGCATTACACAATCACCCATGTGTACAGCAGCACAACTCATACTCGGTAAATCTTGGAAGTGTCCCACATTTCTACAAAATGCAATACTACTTTGTCATAAGGAAAAAAAAATCATTCATGAGAAAGTGAGTGCACTTAGAGATCATGTTGTGTGAAATAAATGACACACAAATTCAAATATGGTATGATTTCGTCTATATATCAACGTACAAATAAACTTAAAAACAAAACAAAGGCGACCTAGGAATTAGGGAGGCAGCTCTTTTGCAAAAGGTAAGAACAAGAGATGGAGAGGCAGAGACAGGAATGCGAGAGGCAAATGAGAACCAGAATGAAAATGTATTGTGTACACAGCCGCCCCACCCAGCTCTTATAAAAAAAAAATACCAGGCAAAACAGCAAATGAAAAACAGATAAGCAAATAGCTGTGCTTATTGAGGCTTGTTTGTGGGGATGACATGAAGGAAAAAGAAGGAGAGAGTCATTAGAAAGTGTGAGAAACTTTGAAGAAGTTTGTAACAAGTTAATATGCCAGGGAAGGCTGAGATAGCTCAGTGGCCTAAAGGGCCTGCTTAGGCAAGCTTAGGCAACCGCAAGGGCCGTGGTTGGATCCCCTGCACCATGTGACGCACCATCCCCACCCCCAGGGCAGGCTGAGCCAGCCATAACATAAATAAATTAATTTTGTTTAAATGTTAATATGCGAACAAGGCTTACATCATGACAGTGCATAGGGGCTGGGGAGACAGCTCTGTGGTGTAAGTGCCTGCCTGGTAAGTACAAGGTTGTGAGTTCGAACCCCAGTCCCACAAAAAAAAAAAAAAAGAAAAAAAGAAAGAAGAGGTGCATGACAGTGCATAGTACAGCAGCTTTATCAAAGAATTAAAGGTTATGTAAAGGAAACACAGAAAACTTGGAAATAATGCACTTGAAATGTATGGCAGTACGGCTCAAGTTCAGAGGAAGGAAAGAGGAGATTTATGAGAGTAAAAAAGACCCACAGGCATTTTAGCTGTCCTGTGATGGAGGTAGAGAGAGGTGGAGTCCACCTTAAGACTTAGAAAAAAACACAGAGCTAACCCTCAGCCCTTTGAAGCAACTCTCGGTGCACAAGTGCCTCCGGTGACTAGACTACTGAGGTACTAGACTACTGAGGTTGGAGCAGTAGCTCACAGGCCCACCTCTATCCGTCTCATAAGCACTTCCACCCTGGCTTTCAAGGCTTTCAAAAATCAATGCCAGATACAAAGAACCACGCAAAAGCAAACAAGCCACCGGCCCTATCCACACGGCAGTCAAGATTGGACCAGTCCATTCCTACTTTTTGGCCCAAAAGCAAAGAGACCTTGCTTCCATTTGGGGAGTGCACAGTCTTCAGTAGACAGGGTATCCACATGGACCACCAGACCGCTTCCCACCCCTCTGTGGGCCATGGGGCTGGAGGTTTGGCCCACAGCTTTGAAAGCCACGGAGGTGGAGCTGGCGGGGCACCTGGCAGCAGGCTGCTGGGCTCCGTGGCCTCCAATCTCTGGCCCCTCTGTCCACACTGATCCCTGAGGTTGTGTGAACCTGCTCACCACATGCCTTGCAGTGCGATGCTCTGAGCCAGTCCTCCTGCCTGCTTCAGTGTGCTCTGCAGGGCACAAGATGGCCAAGTACAGCCTTGCCATAAATAAGCATGTGCAGTAAATCACTGTTTCATCCTTCTGAGGCAAATAAAAGGAATAAAGATTGGAAAAGAAGGGAAATTAACATCATTTGCAGAGGACATGGTGCTCTACATAGAGGACCACAAAAGCTCCACCAAGAGCCTTGTAGATTTAATACCCAGGTGCAGTAACATAGCATGATACATAGTCAACTCCCGAGAATCGGTAGCATTCTTGTGCACAATAAATGCCCTGAGAGAGAAGTTAAGGAAACTATGCCTCTGACAAGAACATCCAAAACATTAAAATACTTAGAAATCAGTCTCTCGAAGAAAGTAAAAGATTTACATAGCGAAAATTTTATGGTTCTCTCAGAAAAGAGATCAAGAGGATTTGAGAGAATGGAAGCATATTCCATTGCTCCTGGGTAAGAAGGACCAACATTGTGAAAATGGCCCTACTCCCAAAATTGTTATGCAGATTCAAAGCAAGCCCAATCAAAATTCCACTAACATGCCTCACAAAGCTAGAGAAAACATTCTTAAAATTCATCTGGGGCCAGAAGAGACCTACAATATCAAAAGTAATCCTAGAAAGCAAAGGAAAGCAAGAGATACCACCATCCCTGGCCTGAAATTATGCTCTAAAGCTACTGTGATAAGATCAGCATGGTGCTGGCATAAAGACAGACGTGGGGATCAATGGAACAGATTAAAAGATGCAGACACAGTTGCAAACACACTCAGCCACCTTAAGTTTGATTAAGGGGCCAGACATGCTCACTGGAAGAAAGATTGCCTCTTTAATAAATGGCACTGGAAAAACATGCTCTCCACATGCCTAAGATCACAACTCTCTCCCACACTTGTATCTTGGCTCTGTCACAGTTGTGTCTTTCTAACTCCCCCAAAGGGCTGAAAACCAGCTGTTCCTGTCACGTGGTAACATGTATGCCTTAAAGTGACAGCGAGTTCAACAGATTTCATTTTTCTTTGGAATGATAAGTTCTTCTGGACTTCCCCTGGATACTTTCAGGCTGCAGTCTTGTGAAGGCTGTTCTCCTTCCAGAGGGGCTGATCCAGTGATTTTGGATGACTGTGGATCTAGGCTCCTTCTAGGTCACCATCTTGAGGACTCTTTATCTTCCCTTTTTATAAGATCAACTAATTTTTATTTATTTCTAACTCAGCATGCAAGTATTGAGTTCATTAGTAAAATTTGAGTACTGCCTAAATTGTCAGGCATGAGAGGAATTTGTAGAGAAAAAGCTAGGAAGGAAAGAACATGAGAAATATAATACAGACTGAAGTCAGTCCAAGAAAGCTTCTATCTCATTATCCATTCGTGGTAAGACATGCGTTCCTGAAATGTCCAGAGAAAAAATAAATTTGGATTTGATTATCTAATGGCCAAAGGTTTTAAAATTGCATTAGCATCTTCATAGCATATTTTTTAAAAGTTTATTATTGTAAGTGATGTACTGTAGATCTTTCTAAATTATGTAAGAACTGCAAGAAAAGCTTTGTTAACTTAATGTGGACGCAAGCTGGTACACCTACTAGTGCATGGTTGGCTTAGTAGTGTCCGGAACTATTTTGTTGGAGCTCTAACAGCTGGAGCAAAGAGAAGATTCCAGAGCGGTCATTTCCTTCTTCATTGCCCCAGTCATCCCACTCAAGACCACAGCACACGCATCCTCCTGAGTAGATCGACTTCAGAGGCCTTCAGGTGACTCAAGAAACGCCTCCTCTCGAGATAATGAGACCCTTTTATGGGGAGGCAAAGGGCGGGCGGCAGCAACCGAAGGCGGCAAACATGGTTTTTTTTTGCAGGACTGGGGTTCGAACTCACGACCTTGCACTTGCCAGGAAGGTACTTGTGCCACAGAGCTATCTCCCCAGCCCCTAAACATGCTTTTAAGATAATTTGATTTCTGGCATTTTAAACATGGCATAAGCAGTTTTCAAGACAAAAATCGGAATGTTTTATAACTCCACAATTGCTGCATAATTTACTTTTTTTTTTTTTTTAATTCTAAAACGAAAGCAGGGAAACCATACTCTTTTCATTGCTTAAGACAACCCAGGGCTCATTATGACTGTTTCTTTTTATTCAATTTTTTTTTCTATTTTTAAGATGAGATTTAGTTGCTATTTAAAATCACAAAGGGCACATCAATTCTAAAATGATTTTCAGATTTTAGGTGAAATGATGCCTATACACAGAATGGAATATGTGTTCTCCTGCTATTTCATGATCACCCACAAGGAATTTTTAACGTGGATGTCGTAGATCCTTTGATGCATCCTGATTGGTCTCTTGTCACTCACTGGAGGAGCTGCGGAGGAGGCTTTCATCGTAATTTTTCCAGTCCATGTGCCAAGTCTCCGGACCCCTCGCTTCGTCTTCAGAGGTGGCAGCAACGGGTTCACGTTCTTCCTATACCACATCACGCTAGCCTGCTCTTCTCTTGCCTTCTTCTGCTCTTCAAAACCATTTTACCATTATATGATATTCAGCAATCTTTAGCAACATTATACTTTGAATTGTGCTTTTTATAATAGTAGTATAGTTGTTCTCATTGTCTAGTGAGCAATAGTCCACAATATTCATTCTTCGTCTGCTTTTGTTTAACTTGCAGTTTGTCTCATTTAGGTAGTGTAAGTTCATATCATATTTTTAAATTCACTCTATCAATTTCTGTCTTTAAAAGGCTTATTAAGTTTCTTATATTTATCCTGAAAATTAATGTTTGCAGCCTGCCTATTTATTTTTTTTTGTCTTTTTGTTGTTATTGTTAGGTTTCTGCTTTATTCTTCCTGTCTTCATACATGTCACTGGAATTCTTTTTAGATTTCCATTTTAATACATGTTGGCTTTCAGGATCTTTTTCTATGGCATTTGATATGCAATGGTCATAGTATGCATTTGTGTAAAAATCATCCTGTTGCAATGCACCAGATAATGTATACAAATTTAATATCCCTTTATGTTCCCTCACCTTTATCCATTCATAATTGGGTTGTCTTAAATATTTTCTCCACAGTTAGACCTATAATTTTTCCTAGTACTTACCTATGTTTTCCTCTTTAAAAGTCAAGTAGGTTTGTGAGAGAAGGCAACTTGTCCTTAGGAGTCTTGGGGATTCGTGCTATAATTCTATCACTAGATGAGAGAATCTGTTCACCTTCCTTATTTACTGCAAATGTATCTAATGACATCAGATATGCCAGATATATAACCTCAGTGGTAAGATGTGATTAGGACCTCCTTGATGTCCTGCAGGCTTGGAAACTATGTGAAACTGAAACTTTAGGACTTGTCCAGTAGGTAGGAGGCCTCCAAAAGTGGAAAATGTGTTCATGTCAGAACTTGCTATGAGAGCTATCTATGCCTCTTCCTTAGTGGCAAATGGTGAAAGAGTCAATAGCATCTTTACTTCACAAAGGATCATTCCAGCAAACTACTAATAATCAAATTTTCCCAGTCTAACAAATCCCTCAATGTTCTACAGCCACCATCATGCTTTATTGGAGCAGCAAGACTCCTTAGTGTGGTCATTCTTAACTTTCTGTCCAATTGATGTGAGATAACCAAAATAGCACATGGAATGACATTATTACATAGAATATTAATATAATCAGGGACCATGTACATTATTTGTAGATCTATACAGGAATGACAACTTATCATGTTTCTTCTATGATAAAAGCCTGCTTTTGATTTTCTTTATTGACATTTGAAATGAGCAGGTAGGAAAACTGGACTGATACATCCAATAAAAAGCACATTTAGTTCAGCTACTTCTACCATAGCCATAGTGTGTTTGACATGCTGTCATCTTAAGATCATCTTCCACCATCTATCTGGTTTGAGTTAGGGCTAAATGGATTAACTGGGATATTTGGAATATCTTATTAAATACAAAAAGTGAAAGAATTCATTGTACAAGTAAGAATGAGAAATGGCGTTTACTTTCACTGTTCCCATTTAATGTACTTTCCAAAATTTTAGGCATAACAATTAAAGCAAGAGAAACAATAAAAGGAATAAAAATAGAAATAAAGCAAAGTGATTATCCCTATTTGCAGATGACATAGTTCTTTATATTGTAAATAAAACCAAACCACCAGGAAAATCTATAAGATATGTTCAATTCAGGAAAAGAACAAGATATAAAATGCTGGCAAGGCAGTGGAGAAGCAGGGGTCCTTCTACACTGATGGGAATTGAAACTAGCACAGCCACTATGGAAATCCTCAACAAACTAAAACAGAAATGCTCCATGACCCAGCTATTACTCTTCTAGATATCTTCCTGAAAGAGTTGAAGACACGACATCACAGAGATCCATGGCTGCCTGTGTTTATAGCAACATAGTTCCCACTAGCTTAATCAGAAAGCAGTCTGCACAGTCATCAATAGATGAATACATAGAGTAAATGTAGTGGTTATGTGCAGTGGAGTGGCGAAGGATAAAGTTGAATCCTGTGTGGGAAAAGAGATTCACCTTGAGCCCATAATGTTAAATGAGATAAATCAGATACACAGCTTAAATATCTTATCCATTCCTATGATGGGAGAAACTCCAAGTACAAATGAAGAGCCAAACAAAAGACAGGTGCTAGGAGACAGGGAAATGCAAGTGGGAAGGGCGCCAAAAGGTGGACGGAGGGAAAAAGAGGGGAGAGAAGGGGACATAGGGATAATTAACATGTGTGTTAGACAAATGCACCAATTGCCACAGTGAGTGTAGTCATTATGATATAAGAAGGGGCATTATAGAAATTTTAAAAATCCACACAGAAATCAACTGCATTCCTGTATACCAATGAGACTAATGTGAGAGAAACCAGAAACATAATTTCATTGACAAAGCTTCTCAAAGAAGCTTTAAGCTGCAGCTTCAAGTCCGGTACAGAGGTGCTTCCAGCATTGCTCTTCTGGTTCGGAATTACTTTTTGGCTATTCTGGGCCTTTTCTGGTTCCAGGTAAAAGTTAACACGCATTTTTTCAATTCTGTACACACTGTTCCTGGTATTTCAATAGGAATTCCACTGTTGGCAACAATAACCATTTCAACATTATCGATTCTGCCAACCCAGAAGCAAGGGATGTCTTTTCATTTTCTATAGTTCTCATGAAACTGTTTCTTCACAGTTCTGTGATTTTTATCATAGATATCTTTTACCTCCTTGGTTGGATTATCAGGTATGGCATTTAATTCTTTGACAAGCTTTGAGAAGCTTTGTCAAAGCCCCAAAGTCCCCCCCCCTTTTTTTTTTGGTGGTACCAAGGGTTGGACTTTGTGCTTGAGAGGCCGGCACTTATCCTACTGAGATATCTCCCTGGCTCCACTTTTACTTTTCGAGATAAACTCTGTCACTGCTTAAAAAAATAGAGATCTGATGCAGAGGTACAGATTCCCTATGATGAGTGTTATCATTATGTATTTCTGAAATATACCAAAAAAGAAAAAAAGAAGAAACAAAACTTGTAGAAAAGGAAACTGGAGATTACAGAAAGTCCCTTTCCTCTAGAAAAGTACACTAAAATGTTAACATAGCCATCCTTTATTCAACTTTGTTCAAAATAAAATTATTTTAACATAGCTTTTTAAAAAGAAAAACAAAGACAGCATGAAAGTTACATACAAGTGTGAAGAATTTCAGGCTTTACAGAAAGATGCAAAGTGGAAAGGTATTCTATCTACCACCCAGTGCTCTTCTGAAGTAACTACCATAATATTTCTTTCCCACTTGTACTGACACACGCAGGTGTGTAAAGTCCGTCTTCCCTCAGTGGCCATTTGTGCTCCTTTTTGTGCTTTGATTGCTTTTGTTCATTTAGCATTATCTCTTCTGGCTTTGTCTACCCAGAGGGACCACTCTTCTTTCAAATATGGCAATGGTATTGCTTTATGCCATGTGGCTGTTTACGTAAACATTCCCATTGATGAACACGTAAGTTGTGTCCAGTTTATATTGTTTACTGTTTTATATTATGTTAATGACTACCCTTGCATGTGGAGAAGTTCTGCACATTTATACTTGAATAATAGACTCTTATTGGATAAAAGAGTATGCATGCTTCCAGTTTGGGTATTATGGAATGATCCTTTAAAGGCTTTTCTGCCTGTCATGAAAGTATCCAGTTCCTCAAACCCACCTCAATATCATGTTGACTTTATGTCCCCAGCAGTATAGTAGGTACTATGGTGCTCACTTCAGTGAGTTCTTTATGAATTGGAGCATTTTTATCATATAATTGTCTAATTTGTATTGCTGCTACTCATACTTTTCCTCTTTTATTTTTCATCTTGATTAGGAAATTGTTGATCTTATTAAAAACATCAGTTGACTGTGTTGTGTAGACATCTTTTTATGCTAGTCCCATAATGACTTGGTAGCTGGGGAGACAGCTCAACACAAGGGTCTGAGTTCAATTCTCCTCAGTTCTAAAAAAAAAGTAAAAGAGAGGGAGAGAGAGAGAGAGAGAGAGAGAGAGAGAGAGAGAGAGAGAGAGAGAGAGAGAGAGAGAGAGAGAGAAAGAGAGAGCTTCAGCTAAATAAAACAAGAAAAAAAAACATGAAAGCTCACCCTGGAAGACAGAGAGTGGCCCAGCCTGGGAAAACCACAATGGTCATCTCTTTGTGGCATCTCTTCCCTGCAATACGAGGGACAGAAACTCCCAGCCCATTAGATCTCCAGAACTCTGAGTTTATGGAATCTAAAATCAAGGAATAAATGCTAGGAACAATAGAGGTTAAGAGTAAGAAAAAAATTATTAAGAGGAAGAAAATTTCTGTCTGAGAGGGACAAGAGGGGGCCTGGAAAGTGGATAGTCACTCAACTGGTTTTTTTGTTTGTTTGTTTGTTTGTTTTTGTTGTTGACAGAGTGGCCGAGAACAAATGCTGGGAAGAAGATGGTTTCTTTTAACAAGTAACACTTCAAAAACTGGGGATCTATATGCAGAAAATTGAAACTAAATTCCTGTCTCTCACTTTGTAGCAAAATCACATAAACACTGATGAATGGTATAGATACAAAACTCAGAATACTGAAATGGGTAGAAGATGTGGGAAGATAATTGAAAATGCTGGATGGTGGCACAGGGGAATGCTTAGGCCCAGTGAAACCAGCAACGGCTTCCTGTGTAGGACTCCACAGGCACAGAAAATAATGTCGGGAATTGACTCATGTGATTACATCAAATTAGAAGTTTCTGCACATTGAAGGGAACACCAGTGTGAAGAGACTGCTGACTGACTGGCAAATCAGCTTTCCTAGTTACTCTGGTGATAGGGATCAGATATCTAGAATAAAGAATGAGATGGAGGGAGAGGAGGGATGCGGATAAAAAGGGAATTGAAATGTGGTGTACACATGTACTGACTTGACACAGAAAACATCAATATTGGCCCAGGGAGATAGCTTCAGAGGCTAAGCACCTGCCTGGCAAGTGCGAGGTCACAAGTTCAATCCCCTATACTGAACATGGAGGTATTAAAAAAAAAAAAACATAATATAGTGAATCCTGTAAACTGATGGCCTTGATTACTTTTCTTTCATTGCTGGGACAAAATACCTGACGCCCAAAATTAAGGATGGAAAGGTTGATTTAGCTCACAGTTTGTGGAGGTTTCAGTCCATACTCCGCTGGCTCCCAGGCAGAGTGGTCCATGGCAGAGGGCAGCCCTTCATGGCAGCAGAAAACAGCAAAGAGCAAAGGCAAAAGTGGGGAGCAGGGACAGCAGAGGCAGCAATGACAGGCAGCTCTCTGCTGCCCTTTTCTTGCCTTCAGGCTATCTGTCTCAGGGTAGGAGTAGCACTCACACTCTCCTGGCAGCGCTCAGACCCGTAATCCCAGCCTTAGGTCATGAATTAATCACCAACTCTGGAAGTCAGCTCCATAACTGCATGAGGCTTTGAGGGGACAACTAGGCACAAACCATAGCACTAACAAACCTGTAAAGGTGCCTGAATGACATCATTATATTCCTCTTGGGGAATATAAAAAAAAAACTCAAAGTACTAAAAGATATATGAAAAATTTCAACATAGACTTCAAAGCAATGCAGATTGAAACTGCACTGAGACACCTTCTCATTCCGGTCTAAAACAGCCATCAAAAACAATGATTGCCCACACAAGTGCGAGGTAATAGAGACCTTTGCTGTTGGAAATGCAAACTAGTACAACTACTGTAGAACACAATATCAAGATTCCTCAGAAGACTAATTTAATTACCATTTGGCAGAGTCCTAAGAAAAGTGGCACACTATGAGTGATACATGCACAGCACTATGGCCGCCAATCCTGATGTATTGATATGATTGGATTAAGAAATATCTAGCAGATCAGTGCAGTACACTTTGGCACGTATCTGGGTGTGTCAGGGAGGCATGACCTGTGATTTTATATCTGAACCGCATATAGTATACTTGTGGACAAGGCTGCATCTGAGTACCATATCTCCAGGATCCTATCACCCACACAATGTTTTACCTATGTTACATGAAGCTTTAGGGGAACATCTAGATACAAACAGTAACCTCTATCCCTGGCCCTCAAAAGAGTACTCTAGGTCTCTTTATGCAAAATGTCTTTAGTCCAACTCTAAGAGTTGTCAAAATCCTAACAGTTTAACAGTTCTGAGAAGTCCAAGTCTAAAGTCTTTGGTACTAATGGCGAATTCTTAGCTATAAAGCTTATAAAAATCAGAAAGGATTATCAACTTACAATTGCACAAGATAAATATTGTGACTCCTCCAAAAGGGAGTCACATGGGATAGAAATGAATAAGACCCAATGTTATGGTTTAGGTCTAGTTGTCCCCCCAAAGCCTCATGTAGTCATTGGGCGGGGACTTCTATAGATTGAGACTTGACTCATGAGTCACTGGGATTATGTGCTTTAGTACTGATGGGATTATCGGTATGAGTAGGGCTGGGACTATGCGTGTGGTCTAGGGCAGATATCCTAAGGCAGAGAGCCTGATAGGAATATAAAGAGAGACAGAGAGACAGACTAGAGCCGTTGCTGTTGCTCTGCTATCCTGTTTGGTTGGCTGCCTCTGCTGCCATTTTGTTGCTGTTCCACCGCCATGAACTGGATGCTCTCTGCCCTGTTCCACTCAGCCTTGGGCCAACCGAATATGGACTGAAACCTCTAGTACCTGTGAACCAATAAAATCTTTCCTTCCTTCATTTCGAGTGTCGGGTATTTGTCCCAGCAACGAGTAAAAAGTAACTAAAACACCCAAACAAGACCCAAATCAAGCAGGACAAACCTTAAATCCCATAGGACCATGGTACACCTGGCCAATCTGAGGCAAGACAGGAAGGCCAGAGGGCTTGGAGAACTCCGTCCTGTGACAGTAGCCCTTGTGGCTACTCTCTTGGGCTGGTTTTCCTCACTCTCCTTTGATGCCTTATGTTCTTGTTTTCTCCAACTTTCTGTGCACACCACTGTAAAATAATACCTCTTATTTCCTCTGTACCTGTATATTCTATGGTTGTTAAAATACCTTTGCAGCTTAATATGTAATCCTTTAAGTTAATCTGTAATGTTCAACTTCTTTAAAATATAAATGAATATCTTCAGTATGATACATAAGATTTTTCATATATGATAATAAGATGTTAATGCATGTGATTCTGAGAGTCAGACAAGGCCAAAACTGGGCTGTATATATGTTTTGGATGAGTGCAAACTGTCATATTTATTACTTCTATGTTCTCAGCACTTATTCTAATGTCAGGCACAAAGAAAACTGTCACTAAGTAATTGTTTAAGAAAGTAGTTACTTATTTTTTGTTTTTGTTAGCAATATGGCCTTCATACTGTCATGATGAAAAGTTTTGCTTTTAATTCAGTGCTGTAGCAAAAACTAACAAAGAATAAGAGACCCCACTTTTGACCTCCGTCCCAGTATAATAAGGAATGTCCTTAATAAAAGCTTCATCTTTTTTTTGTAATTATGAGAAGTGATTTTAATGCTAAAATGTTTTTTAAAGACAGGAGTCAAAGACCATAGCCTGGCAGTAGTGTGTGGGGATGTTTACGCCAGTGGGTGGATTTAGCCTGATATTAAATTCAGTGTTATTTATGTGTTATTTTGTCTAATTAGATCTTCAATCTGGAAGAGACTTTCCTAGGAAATAAATCCCACGTTTTGCTGGTTTTGTGCTTATGTTTTTTTGTTTGTTTGTTTTTTGTTTTTGTGAAAATGTAGAACTTACGTGGGGAGAAAGTAACAGGGGCCACCACACCAAGTCTCATTCTCCAAGAAAACTTATGTCATCCAAGGCCACCAAGAAATGCTCTGTACCTCGTGTTTACTCTCAAGTTTTAAAACACTGCCACAAAATTCAAATGTGTAATTTAAAGTAAGATTAATTATACCAATGGAAACGTCAGCACTGGCAAAAAAAAAAAAAAAAAAGAAAAAGAAAAAGCAGCCCGTGGAGTATGAGGAACAACTCCAAGCCTCTCTCTGTGGGCTTTTGAACACACTAGCAGTAGGGCTGTGTCACATCTGTGAACTATCTGTCCACGCAGAGTTCTTTCCGTTCTCTTCTTCAGTTCACAGTTCAAAGTCTTTCTCTGCCAAATCTGAGAAAATAATAAAGAACAGTTTGCCTTAATTATGTGTCAGTGGACAATGGAAGACTTTTTAGAAGCCATTTTTATCCTTGAATAATTCATTCAATTATAACTATTACTTCTATATTGCTTTTGTAAAACTACATTCAATACTGTTTGGAGTATATTTGGATCAGAAAAGCTTCTAAAAATACTGGTGGGAATACAAAGAGGAATATATGAAGAATAGAAATTTTCTTTTAAAGTATGATATTAATTTATTCAAACAGATGAAAGAACTAAATCTTTCCAGTCAGGCCAATTGATGAGTAATAGAAAAGACTGAAAGAATCTGAAGGGTGTGAACAGAAAAACACAGACAGCAAGTGTTCAGCATTATGCAAACGTCCCCTGGATAAAGGAGCCACGTGGGGGACAAATTCTGGTTCTAATTAAATGACACAAAAGCCATTGCCATTGGATCAAAGATTCATCACTTGAATTATCTCAACTTTACAACCAAGTAATGTCGACGATTTTGGTAGCTCATAGGAAATGCAAAGGGATCGTGTATGGAGACTTCATGGATTAGGCAAACAGAACCCAAATTTTATCAGGTGCCACTTTTTGCAACATCATTAAACTGACGCACAGATGCTGAAAATCCTATTGTGTCTTGCATACTTCAATGTGACAAAAATATTTACAAAGTGGAAAGTAAGTGCTGTTTTTTGCTGATAACATTGGATGACAGAGGCTGGTGATTCTTTACCTGCAAGTGCAGCAATCCAAGGTCTCCAGAATTACCAAAAGGGTCATGAAAGTCTCAAACCACATTACTGTGAAAAGGTTCTCAGATAAGATGTCAACCCATTTAACATTTTATTTCAGTAAGCAAGTATTCAGAGGACAGGACATACAGTATAGGAAAGAATGGGTACCCTAGGACAACTATAAAAGAAATGTGAAGTCCAAAAAGTTCAAAAACCATTTTCCAAGCAATGGATATAACTCAAGTAAGTGATTTTTCTCATTGGCAAGAATTCCCCCTGAGATTTGTTCCGTGGTAAGCATTCTTAAAGCAGATTCTCTCAGTTGTAACAATGCAGGAATATGATTTTGGTGTTGTTTGCTTTTGTTCTTTCCTTACCACTAATTGCGGGGACTATCTCTTTTTTTCTAACTGAAGTCAGATTTGCATGTGACTATCCCAGTGAACATGAGGATAAGTGAGAAATGGGATGGTTTCTATTTCAAATTTCATGAAACAAGAGCATAAATCATATCAACTTCAGGACTTAATATTGAGTTTTGAGCGTGGCAGCTTGGAAAACACAAAAGTAGAAAATAATATTCATGTCTCAGCTGAGTTATCCAACTGGCATTTAGTGAGTCTTCTTTGAGTAAGGCACAGTGCTGAACAGGGAAAATAAAGTAACTCTCACTAGGTAGGGCTTTTCCAAATATTGCGTGGTCACTAAGCATATTTGAGAAACTGAAAAAAAATGGGAAATATCAGTAGCTCAAGCAAAGGCTGTTGATATTCACCAGAAGGATTATTATCTTATATTTGGAGCTAAATATTTTGGCCCATGGAAATGCGGAAGGCAATCAGGTGGAGAGGCTCCAGTCAAATATTCATGGATCACACGTAGTAGAACACAGCCGCTGTCAAGTCTGCACTGTGGCCAGATTACAGGGACCTTGTGAAAGCTGGCCTCATAGGCGTGGACTTTATTCAGCTGAAAGGAAGATGGGATTTCTTACCAGGGGAAGGACGATGAAAATCCGTGCTACCTAGCAATTCGTTTTTCAGGGATACACATGAGTAACTGAAGTGGGCAAAAGAGGTAGACGTGCGAGTCACTAGATATTGTAAGTCCTGTAGGTCACTGAATGAAGGTGAAAAGAGATGGAAGCATTTCACACACTGACGGAACAGAAAGATGACCGTGAAGGATGGAAAGACGGAAGTTGTGAGAAATGACATGGCCAGATAGTCCCAAAATGGGATAGTAGCAAGATGTTTTGTTGACAATTTTCTGTACACCATTTCATGGATGATGAGTGTGTGTAGAGGAACTGAGTAGGAGGAGAACAAGAAGACTCAGTGCGCGCATGTGGTTTTGAACCTCCGCGTTTCTAATTCTAAATCTCGAGATGCATCAAGATTCCTGCCCATTGGACTGTGAGGTTTATCTAGGGAATCTTGGCAGTGGCAACGAGACTGAACTGGCACCGGCGTCCGGCTGCTATGTACCCCTGCGGAGTGTGTGGGTTGCTTGAAATCGGCCTGGCTTTGCTTTCGTTGAATTTCAGGATCCCTGAGATGCAGCGGATGCTGGCCCAGAGCTAGATGGAAGAACACTGTGCGGTGGCTGTGTCAGGGTGGAACTATACAATGGTGAAAGGAGAAGTCGAAATCGTGACCCTCCTCCTTCCTGGGGTCGTCGCCAAGATGATTATTGTAGCAAGAGTCCTATACTTTGACAAAGATCTCCACGAAGAAGTCTCTCTCGCAGCTGGAGCAGGTCTCATCCTAGACATAGAAGACAGAGATTACTGTCTAGGGAGAGAATCACAAGCCGTGCTGGTCCTTCTCTAGGTCTTGCAGCCGATCTAGGTCCAAGGAAAGGAAATAGAAGATTAGTTTGCAGGAGAAGCGATAGACAGGAATTAACTTCACTGACGGGGAGTATGCACAGAAAATCCAAGTTTTGAGACTTCATAAGCTTGATACATCTGTAAGATATTTTATCTGTTCACCTTTGCTGTATCTTGGGACAGTGACACAATGAAGTCATTCTCTCTGGTTTGAGAAGGATCAGACAAGGCATGTAATACCAAGAATTGTTACCTTCCAATGTTCCCTAAGCACGATTAAATTTGCTTCAAACTTTAGTCTTGCATAGACAGAAAACAAACGTTTAACTCTATCTAGTTATAGTGTGATGTTCTAATGCTACAGAAACAAAAATAGTAAAAAAAGAAATTGAACAAGACCTGTTTCATAGCTGAGATAATAGTCAGATAATGCTATCGGGTACAGATAAAGGCCACACACAAAACTAGGTAAGTGTTATGGTTTATGTCTAGTGGTCCCCCCAAAGCCTCATGAAGTCATTAGGTGGGGACTTCTAGAGTTTGAGACTTGATCCATGATCAAGTACTGATGGGATTATGGCTCGAAGTACTTCTGGGATTATGGGTGTAGCCTAAGGCGGGGGCTAAGGTGGAGAACCTGAATGTAATATAAAGAGAGACAGAGAGACAGAGAGACAGACTCGAGCTGTTGCTGCTGTTCTGCTGCCCTGATTGGTTGGCTGCCTCTGCCACCATTTTGTTGCTGTTCTGCCGCCATGAACTGGATGCTCTCCGCCCTGCTCCACTCAGCCTTGGGCCAGCTGAATATGGACTGAAACCTCCACGAACTATGAGCTAAATAAACCTTTCCTTCCTTCATTTTGAGTGTCGGGTATTTGTCCCAGCAACGAGCAAGAAGTAACTAAGACAGTAAGCATGTTGAAAAATGGAACCAGTCTTTATGCTGGGCAGAGGTTTCCAAGTTGGTATAGAATGAGGTAAATTTCAGGAGAGTCTAAATTTACCAAGTCCCAGTGTTCCTTCTGCATATGAGTACATGGCTGTGTGCATCTTCATTTGGAAACCCAAGATTTGAAAGAACGAATGTCCTACTGGTTTAAAGGTACATTGCAGAACTGAACTTATGTGGTACTGCACAAGATTTTTTTCACACTGTCATTTGTAATATGTTTTGTGAGACTCTTTGGGATGAATGTTTTGGTTAGAAATTGCTATTTAAAAACATTTTCTGTAGTTGGAGATATACCAGTAAATTTCACTAATTATTTATGTGTAGAGATAAAATATGTTCATATCTAATAACATATTAGCATAGATCCATTATTTTTTCTACATATTCAGAAGATGCTAATGTCCTTTATGCTTAAAATCTATTTTTAACATTTTAATCTTAAATTCAATATTCAGTTTAAGTAGACTTTTTTTTTTGATAGAACTAGGGATTAAACTCAGGCCCTTGCACTTTCCAGGCAAGTGTTTATTCTACTGAGCTATCTCCTTAGCCCTTAAGTAGACTATGAGTGAGTTAAATTTACTTAAGTTGATAGCTAGAAATATAATTTTATCACTATGGATTAGTGAAAAATAAATTCCACTATTCATTACTGAAGACTTACAAACTACAAGCTACTGTACTTATACTAGGAATAATTATATATATTTGTAAGGAAATAGCCTGATGTTTTAAACAAGAGGGAACCCAAAATGTGCATCACAAAATAAAAAGAAGTGATAGAAAAAACTTAAAATTCTTGTTTCATCATTTTAAACAGTGAAAACCTATAGCAATGTTGTGAAGTAACTGGTGGTGGTCAGCTTCATATTCTGTACAGCTTTGAATTGCCTTTGTATTTCTTAAAAAAAGAAAGAAAGAAAGAAAGAAGGAAAGAAAGAAAGAAAGAAAGAGAGAAAGAAAAACCTAAATAGTGAAACTATTCCCTAAATGCAGGGTGATGTCTTGTTTTCGTAAATCACTTTACTGGGCCTCGTAAACCTAGCTTATCAGTTGCGTACCATGTGGGTTGCTGGCTTACATGATTTGATTATTCCAACGCGTTGGCTCTGCAGTTTTCTCTACATTTATGCTTCTTCTGTCTCCCATTGCGTCTTCACATGTTTTTCCCATGACCGCCCTGGATTACCATCATCATAAAACTTCACCAATCAGGTAGAGTCCTTCTTTCCACTCTTGTACCCTGCATATAATTGAGGCTTTTATTTCTCAATATTGTAGTTATTGTTGCTGAATAGTGAGGAATTATTTTTTTTGACCACAAGAGACTTTCTTCTTGGCATGTTTTTCCCTGTTAAATGTGGGAACCATATTATATGAATAGTTATGTCCATCCATCAGTCCCACTGGGAAAATTCAGCAGAACTGAAGAGAATTCTTTGGAAGTGCAGGAGATAGCGCTGAACTTGCTTTTGGCAGGAGCAAAAAATATGCTTTATGTAATTTATATATTCTTTAATAATTGGAGAAATACTTTCATTATTATAGTTATCACTCATTTCTTCTATTTTCAGGTCAAAAAAGTGTTTCAGCTGTTCTCTCTTGGAAATTAGATAATGACAGAACCAGTGTGGAAGCCAGGTCACCTGATTTTGAGTTGCATTCTCTTTAGTGGGAGTTTCTATTTCTTCCACGAAGAAAGAACCAACAAATCAAGGTGTCACCAATTAATGGAGAGTTTTTTTGCTCAGTTCAGATGGAAATTATGAATCAGCTAAGCGCTGCTCTGATCTCTAAGTTCCGGTGTGGATCAGCCCTTACATTGCAGCTCTGAGCTCTGAGTTCCAGTGCGTCCCTGTAGCTATTCAACTAAGCAGCTCCGAGCCACCCTATCAGCCCTTCAGCAGCTGAGGCTCCCAGCATCCCTTGGGCAGCTCTGGATTTCTTCCACCAGCTTCTGCAGCCTGCTTAGGATGCTCAACTGATCCACTCAAGTCTCCACCATTGTCTACTACAGTCGACCATTGGTTGATGCTGGTGGACAACAGTTGACGCTGCAAGTCTCTGCTTGTCTTTGGCTGGCTGCAGTCTATCTTCACGCATTGCTTCTGGCCTCTGCTGCTGGACTCTGAAACTCTTCAGGGCCAGCATCTTCACATGTCCTCAGTACTTTTCAGCGGGCCCTATTGTGTGCATATTACCTGATGAGAATCACGGGTGGTTTTACAGGACCACGAGAGTGAGGCTTTATTTGGAACTGTGTGACAGCATAAGGTGGTAGTACACCGGAGGTGCCCTTCCAGACAGATCCAGGGGCACAAGACAGCACTGCTGGTGCAGAAGGGCAGCAGACTGTACAGGCTCGGTTTCATGCTGTTTTTAGACTTGCTTAAGAATTTTGTAAAAATGGATGTGAGGAAGTAAGATGTAAACTGGAGTCGTCAAGAGTCATCTAGGATAGGTTTGAGTTTCAAGCCTGCTGAAGCCATGGCAAATAACTCCTGGGAGAACTGCAGGGCACCTCCAAGAGTTATGGAGGTCATGGCCGTGGTTCAGTTGAATTTTAGGACAAGAAGCTACTTGATGGACAATTGTCGCCTCTTCTCAGAGATGGTGGTGGTGCAATTGATGCCTCTGCAAGTATTGAGAAATCTTTAGTGGCATTAGATATGTACATCATGGCCCACTGAGGTTTAGCAATTTGGGCACAGTTCACAGTGGGCCTGGTCTCTCCTCCATCTCTGCTGTGGAAGACCTGGCTTCTCCATTGCTCTTCAGAAAGGTAGCAGTAATGGCTGGAGCTGGGGAGGAGCAGGACAGCTGTCATTCACGCTGTGGCTCCTATAGACATGTCCAGAGGGTGGCTGCCATAGCAGCCCCAGCGGTGGTGCAAGAATACTGGAGCTAGTCATCCAACATCACCCCTGAGTAGGCAGAGAGAAGACCTGGGGCAGTGCGGCAGCTACCAGTTGGAGGAGGCCCCATATGGTTTTTACAGTCAAAAGGAAGGGCTATACCTAATTTCTTTTTTGATTTAAAAGTAGTTCATTTTAAATTGTCCCTCCATTTCTTTATTTTTATTTATTTATTTATTTATTTATTTATTTATTTATTTTTGTATTTTAGTAAGGGTGTACAGGGTCTTCCTACATAGATAGGACTCATAATCATCTGCCTGTGTTCAGCCTCCCAAGAGCTGGGATTACAGGCACGTGCCACCACACAGTGGTATTTCTCTACATTCTCCAGTTCTTGATTTTTAGGAATGATAATCAAGGACTGGCACCTGTCTTAGCCACTTTTCTTTCACTACTGATACAAAATATCCAACATTCAAAGTTCAAGGAGAAAAGGTTCATCTACCTCACAGTTTGCAGAGGTTTCAGTCCATAACCAGCTGGCTGCCAGGCCACATGACACAGGGCAAAGAGAATCAGTTTGTGGTCTGGAAGATACCAAAAGCAGCAGGAGCAAGGGAGGCTAGCAAGCTTCTTTCGGCCCCTTTAATCTTATTGGGACTGCTAGGATTGGGGTAGTGCAAGTCCCATCAGTGGACTGATCCAGCAATCACCCAGCTGTAAGCACCGCAACCTTGATCCCAACATTACCCTATGAGTCAGTCACACACTTTGGATCCAGCCACCTCCAAATAGTCTGCCCCCATGACTTCATGAGACTTTGAGGGGGCACGTAGACACAACCCATAACAGCAGCTAAGCCTTAAGAAATGATTAAAGCAAGAAGTGAGAGAAGTAAGGTGTGGGTTCCAAAGCATAAACTGCTTGGAAGTTATATATTAAACTTATATTACCTCATTCAATAGAGTCATAAAACATATTCTCTGACTACAAGTTAAATCTTTAAAAGTCAATTAGGTAATTCATGTGATGAGACTCTATAAAATATTTAAAATTTTAATGCCTGTGAAATTTAAGGAAGGGATCAAATTTTCCCCATTTCTTTTTGTTTTTAGTTGGAGTACACTCGGCCAGTTAACATTGTGTTGTACATTTTAAATAAATGCAAGTTCCATTTTTTCCTCATTCTCCTAGAAGCCCAGGTGACAGGTACATTTTGTCATATACTTGATTTTGCACTAAATTATCCAAAGCCATGAGCTGATGGAAACCTTTGCTCTTTATAAGTTGATCGTGTCAGGTGTTTGCTACAGTGGCAACCAGCTGACCCGTTATCTCTTATAGATGAGGATGTGGAGCCTCTAAACATTACCTACTCACTTACGCTAATACTATCTTGAGTATATTTCACCCCACCCTGAGCTTACTTCTAATATGAATTTTAAAATATGTGCTCTGTTGTTTTTGTGTCCTAGGTACATATTGCTTCACAGTGATAATTCAGGGTGAGTTCAGCTTCACTTCAGGATGAAGTGCAATTGTTTTCTTGTAAAGAAGACATTAATTTTCACTTAATTCCATTTCTATACTTCAAATGCACTTCTAGTTGCCATTAAATCTCATAATTCCCATCTGTATAAACACATACAGATAATTATGTCAAAGAGTAATAACACTGGAAATGCCCCTTTGGGATTGATGAAGGCCTTCCACTTCTTTAAAATTAGATTGGGCTTCTCTAGTAAGCATAAGAATATAATTAGAAGGATGGCCAGATAGCTCAGAGGATTAAAGTGCCTGCTTAGGCAGACAGAGCGACAGAGGGACCAGGGTTCAATTCCCGGTGTGCTGTTCTGGCCCCATCCCCAGGGCACACTGAGACAGCGACTGCGACTGGGAGTGGTGGAACATGCTCATTATTCCAGCACTTTGGAGGCTGAAAACAGGAGGCTCACTGTGAGTCTGATCTGTGTAGTGAGACCCTGTAAATCCTGTACTAAATGCAATATATTAATTTTATATTTTATATTTAGGTTTATTTTATATTTAATATTTAAGTTTACATCTGCTATTTTATTTTCTATATCAATTTCCCCAGTATATCCATGACTTCCATTTTTACAAAGAAATAGCTCATCCCAATGATGCTTCAGTATTTATTATTTTCTTTCAGTGTGTAAAGGAGCACAGATGGAAGATTTTTAAACTTCCCAATTCTTTTCTGCTCTTCCCCGTGGTACTCTGAATCCTATTAAGTATGCAGAAGAGGCTGCTGAGTTGGCCACACAGCTGCCAAAACAAACTCCTGCTGAAAGAGTATGTCCATTTATGTCTCACTGAGTAAACTAGTGCCCCTGAAGTTTTATAATATGGCATTAGTTCTAAAATTAAAATAATGTCTGGAAATGTCAGACTGTTAAATGATACAAATGATGTCATCTTATAAAATTCCCCTAGTTCATGTTACCTCACTTGCCAGTTATTGTATTGAAAATTTCTCTACATTAAAAACCTAAAAAAGCTTTATTTTTAACACAATATTAATAATTCACATCCAGTCATCTATTTAATTCTAACTATGTTGAACCAATCATTGAGGAAAGTGAAAGCTATGCTTGGTAGAATCACAAGTGCACTCAATCATTTCCAGTGAGAGGTATCGACCGTTTACCTTAGGAAGCCCAAGTTAAGTTGTTTTCAGGCTAATATTTTTTATGTTATCTTCATAGTTTAAGTTTTCTCTTGGTATTACACATACTATGTGATCTCATTCACCTTGAACAGGCAGTGATTAAATGATCTCTTTTTTTTCTTGCATAATACACGATTGTGAGGTACTTTGTGTTTTGTGTCTTAGTTGAAATCAATGTACACAAGTGTCAAGCAAAAAGTATAAGTACTGCTTCACATAGACATATTTGCCAGTACAACTCTTCTGTATAATAAACCAATGTAATATTTGACAAGTTACAATGTTTCATTATTAAGGTGTTTCTTTGTTAAAGTTATATAACCTTGAATTTTGAAACTATTGACTGATTTTTAAATAATGAAAAGTTATTGCAGATCCAATTTGTAATTGGAGGTAAAATAATTATATTTGTCATTAATTTCCATGAATATTTTGCTAACAGTTATATATTGGTTTTCAACTTTCTTTTCCACAACTTTATGGATCACCTGGGAAGAGTACTAAAAACTTCTCACCTTATCTCTGCACTTTTTTCCAATGGAAAATGGAAATATACTTATTTTTTATTACTTTTAATAAGAAATAACAATGTATAACAACGTGACAATTTAAAACATGTTAGTAGTACATTTCCAATATTTGATACAATGCATATTGTTGTCCTCCTATTAGTTATACAGAGCACAAGGTGTAGATGTTATAAGTTTTGAAATCATTATTGGTACAACCAAATTACTTCTCATTGAACTGAGAGAAAATAGTTGTATATATAATCCAATGTTTAGTAATCGCAGCGGGTTAGTGCTAAAACTGGCAATGTTGGAAGCTATTGATTTATGCCTTTTATAGCTCAGCATTCTAATCTAGCTTTCTGTTTTATGTCTTGTGTTTAAACTTTCCTGCTGGGTGGGTAAGGGCAAGTTTAAGCACAACCTGTATAACAAAACATGTAACTACTGTATCTTTGAAGGTCAGTCAAATCCCCTCAGGATTAACTTTGGAACTGTGTACAGTGCTTTGTAGAACTGTTGTCAGTGTCAGCCATCTGGATGATTCGTGGCCATTGTTTGACCAGTTTGCTCTCTGTGAAAGCCCAAGAAAATATTTTCTCTCTAGGTGACTCTCTTTTGTCACACTATGTGTCTTCAGTCCCCTTCCTCTGTAGCCCCATAATCTCACTGAACAGAAAATTTGGGAAACCACTGCGTTGTAGGATGCTATAGCACAGGTTCTCTTATGTCCCGAGCCCTCACTGACCTTGAAGGGCTAGGGCTAAAATATTGGCTATCATTGTAGCCCTTCTTTTTCTCTAATTTATGGTCTGTAAACTTATATTCTTAAACTGCCAGGAGAAAAGCTTAGTGATACTATTACTCTATGACATACATACTTGAGCATAACATGACTGTCTTTCTGCGTATCAAACATCTTAGATTTAACTTGGAATTGATATTTTCTATCAATCGTTGATATTCTAATAAGTCTCTATAGAATGTGATGAAAGCAGTTACACATTTTTACACATTTAGAAGTATAAGTATATACAAAATTGTAGTCAGTTAATCCTATGGCATTTTCCTAGTCTCTTATTCTCATTTAATAACCTTTTTTGTTTACTTGTAAAGCAACCATACTTGATAGAGAGTATAGCAGTAACTGAAATTAAATTAGAAGCAGCACACATCTAAAAGACCAGAATGACAGGCATTCCAAGCAGGAAATATACTTCTTAAGGCTTCTAATACTAGGAGAAAACATCATACCATGTCCTATAAGGAAATTGTAAGTCAAAGATACAGTATAAATCATAAAAGGAAAATTAAAATTAAATAATATTCAGAAAATTAATTAAAAATTAACTTAAATATTTCAAAACAATATTCTAAAATTAAAATTAAATTGTGAGTCCAACTAAGGCCAGAATGTTATCATATGTACAAATCTGTGATAAATTCAGAGTACTGACATAGTATTTGTTTTTTTGTTTTGTTTTGTTTTGTTTTTTGTCTTTTTGAGACAGGGTCTTGCTATGCAGTTGAGGCTGGTCCTGCGCTCACTTTTGTAGCCCAGGCTGGTCTCGAACTCCCACCAATCCTCCTGCCTCAGCCTCCCAAGTGCTGGGATTACAGGCGTGAGCCACCACGCCCGGCTCTGACATAGTATTTGAATAGGTCAATATATATAAAAATATCAACTAAGAGAAAGCTTTCATGATAGTAAAGAACTACGAAAATAAAATATAACATAAATGCTGGAATGGCAAATATATGGCCAGCACTCCTAACAATTTCAGGGTAGGATATTGTGCAAAGTTCTAGTATGTTGTGTACATCGACAGTGCCCATGTTGCTTACAGGTGGCCAGGTGGCACTTGTGGGACTGAGGTATTGCTATTTCCTTGATATCCACCCTGTAGAGCCAGACAGAATCATGACCCATAGGATTCAGGAGAAGTCCATTTGTAGAATATATTGATGGAAATATTTTGTTGCTGTGTACAAAAGAATAATTGAAAGACTGCTATTGTATACCTCGTTATCTCTTGTGTTTAATTGTTTGATTTATTTGGTGAGTTCTTTCCATTCTCCTTCAGGGAGTTGTGGCCATTTTGTTCCCTCTCTAGAATATCTTTCAGTAAACTGTGTAGGGTTGGCTTTGCCACCCATTGTGAAATTCTTTAGTTGTTCTTTGTCCTGGAAGTATTTCACTTCTCCATTATACATGAAAGAGAGTTTTGCAGGGTATATCAATCTGAGTTGGAATTTGTTTTCTTGTAAGACTTGTAGTACTTTGCTCCATGCTTTTTGTCACTTGATGGTTTGTGAAGAGAAATCTGCCATTATTCTGATGAGTTTTTCTTTAAATGTGATCTATTTCTTTTCTCTAGCAGATTTTAGTATGTTGTTCCTGTGCTGAATTTCAAGGGATTTTGATTATTGTACATCTGGGTGTGGCTTAATTGGGTTGATGTTGTTTTGGAATTCTACATGCTTCAGTTAACAGAATGTCAAATTGTTTTCCCATATTTGGGAAGTTTTCTGCTATTACTTCTGCCCATATTCTTTTTATATTACTTGTGTTGCCTCCTTCTTTCTCATTGAGGCCTATTAGTCTCACATTATTCATCTTTGAATTGTGTTGTAGATGTTAAATTATTTTTTCCTGCATCTTAGTTAATTTTGAGAAATTTTTTTCTTACCTTTTCACTAGCT